>NCTC01004152.1:0-13078 GCA_002319775.1 Fagopyrum tataricum | reverse complement strand
GTCTACACATTACCTGGATGGACACATACAAACTTTTTCTCTTGGACATAATGTTGAACATATGGAGTGCAACCCCGAGGCTTCTGAGTTGAGAGACCGTGGAGCTTGGAATCCCTTATTTTGTTCTCTAAACAATGAGATGAAACTTTGGATGCATAATCATTATAAAATTCACGATCATGTCATAGTAATCCAATGTGATACATGCCCTTAATTTATCATTATAGTGATTGAGAAGGGTTGCCCGGTGAAAATTGAGATACGACGACAGACTCCCACGGGGGCAGCAGTGGATAAAATGCAAAAAATAAAATGAAGATTTGAAATATTTAGACATGTCTTCTTGAATCTTACTTCAATCTCGTTTTATGAGAAAAATCTCCCGAGCTACTCTAGAAGCTTTTTGCCTGCAAATACTGCGATACAAAAACAAATCTCAAAGAGTAAAGTCAAAGATAAAGGCCGATATGTATTTAAGTATTTAGCTTTTTCGTCTTTAACATACCAAAGGTAGTGTAGACGTTTATATCAATCACTGCAGTTGTGTAAAAATGTAAATTAAATGATAAGTTGAATGTTAAACAATGGAAGATTGAAAATAAAACGGAGACATCTATAAGTTGATTATGAAAAGTCGAATAAAAGACTCAAGGTGACGAAAACCACGGCTAAATGAATAAGCAAGTCAAGCAATGAAGTCGGACACTAGAGGTTGTGAAATCAAGCAATGTAGGAGGAGAGTTAGGACATAGCAAAAAAAACGATCAAATGATTCAAATCAAGCGAGGAAGTAAAATAAGTTCTATAAGTGTGATAGGAAAGAACAAACTCAATGAAAGCCGAAGCAGATTTGAGATAAGTGAACGAATTTGAAGAGAAAAAAAACACATGAATAATAGAGATTAGAAAACGAACTCATTGAAGACTGAACTCTAAGCCTTAACTACAAGAGTCGAGCAAATGGTTGAGAGCATTGGGCGAACTGACGGAACTGTTGGATGCCTGAAATGAATATACACAACACCAACACACATTAACAAAAATTAGAGATCAGGGTAAAATAAAAACCGAATAAGCTTTCTGAAACAATAGGGAATAAGTATATATATATATATATATATATATATATATATATATATATATATTATATATATATATATATATATATATATATATAGTGAGAAGAAAATCAAGATAAAGCTTGCCGAATAAGCTTCATGAAAAGATCAGTTAGATAGAGTCCAATCAGATTATTTGTTAAACGGATATTTTTTTTTAAAAAAAATCTTGACTGGCATCTGATTATTAGCGGTCTTGTTCTCCTAGAATTACTCTAACTGAAGTTCTCAAAATCCCATTAAAAACATTAAAATTAAAAAAGGTAATTGAAAATAAAAAAGATTTAGAGAGAGAAGATAAACTTAATCTAACCATGGATTATCATTCAATGGTTGATATTCATTCAATTCGAGGTGAAGTTATTTTCTAAAACTTCACCGTAACTGAATAAACAGTTCAGAAAATTTTAGAATTTTGTTTTGTAAAGGTGATTTGATCGATTTCACGTTGAGCTGTTGGAGGATCTTTAGAAAATCATATATAAATTTTGGCTTAGTAAAATAGGATTTATAAATTTTATTATTTTACGTTTTTAAAATGACAATTTACGTTCAGATTTACGTTTAGATCTAATCTAGTACGCATCCTCTGTTAAACAAATAAATTTTATTATTTTACGTTTTTAAAATAACAATTTACGTTCAGATTTACGCTGAGATCTGATCTAGTACGTTTAGCAATTTTAAAGAGGATTTCAACAAACAGTTATTTTAAGATTTAAAGTATTCTACGTTCAGATTTGTTAAACAATTAATATATTTAAAATTTTATTTTAGTAAAACAGATTTTGCGGCTTAGAAAAAAAATTTAATCACCCAAAAAATTCTGAGAGTGCCACGTCAGCACAAGTGACGGCTTTTTTAGTATAGGTATATAGACTTTTACAAACATTATAGCAATTCCATACGATTAGTTCTTGAAAATGATAACAATTTCATACAATTTAAGTGTAATAACGGAAGTTTTTATTTTATTATTTAATTTAATTTAAGTTAAGTTAAATTATTTAAACGGAAAACCCCAATCGAAACCGCGTAAATAATTCAAATGAGTATAAACCGATCAAATAGTTTAAAAATGAACCGAAACTCTTATATTAAAAATTCTGGACCGGTCGGACCGGGCCCGTATCATTCTTTCAGCCTTGCTCCAGTCCAGTGGAAGGACAAGCCCGGTGGCCTCCCTCAGTTGGATCTCTCTCTGGGCCGCACCTCTTCTTTCTCCAAGCCCCCACGGCCCAACGCGCATTACCCAATCGGCCCAATCTCCTCGTGACTGAACATTTTGCTTCTTCGCCTACCTACGGTTCCGTCTTCGAGTAACAGCTTCATCGCTTCGTCAACCGCCGGCCATTAGTCGACATTGAAGACGCACGTTTCACCGGAATTGAATGCCGAGAAGAGTAATGACCGAGAACCATGGACTACCTTCCTCGTTTACCGTCTCTGCCGAGCTGCAATTCCCAACATCGAGAACTCACCATTCCCTCCCTTCTCTCTCTCTTGACCGGGACCCTAAATGGCCATAATGGGGTGATTCGGGTCGATTCCCGGTATCCGGTTAACCGTTATAACTTCTGAAATTTTGGGGTCCCATTCAACATCAAAACTCCCCTTAACCGCTCTTCTTCCTACTAAATTATTGCTTTCTTCTGGTTTATTCTTTCTAGTTCTTCAATGGCGAATTCATACGGATGGGGTTTATTGTTCTTTATTCTCTGTCTTCCTATGCATTATTAGTAGCAATGGGGTGTGGAGTATTCAGATTCTTGCAAAATCGAAACTCGAGAAATGCGAAAGAAGTTCCGGGTTCCAATAATCTGAACTGCACTCGAAAAATTGTCATCAACATGGCTGTTCCCAGTGGTTCTGTAAGTCGTGTTCAATTTCTATTTGATAGATGAATATGCGTTTGTGTATGTTGAAACTTCAACTAATTTCCCGATTGAAAGAGTGGAGGTGAAGCGTCCATGGTTGCTGAAGTTGTGGAGGTGGAGGATAATTCCACTGACAATATACCAAACCCTAAGAGTTCCGCCATTGATCACCATCAACAAGACTTCTGCTTACGCTCTCTATGAGCTCACCTACATCCGTGTATGATTAATCGATTGATTTCGTAATTTGAATCCAATCTAACAATAAAGCACCATTCACTGGATTTATATTGTATCATGTTGAAAGCCTTTTTTTAAATTTGAAAAGTAAATCATGTTTGATGTACAGGATGTGCCTTATAAGCCCGAAGAATTCTATGTCCAGACTCGCAAGTGTGAGCCTGATGCTGATGCAAAGGTGGTCCAGATTTGCGAGCGGTACATGGGTTTCTACTACTTGAAATTGTTTGCAAAATGAGCAAAGACCGTAATTTGCTTTCTCTGTGTTTATGCAACTGTTCTTTTGCTTCTACTTCACAGGTTGTATGATGGCAGTGGTCACGTAATCGAACATACACAGGTATGCTGAACGTGGCAAGCGTCAAATTCTATTGCTGAAACACTACTATATTACTCTTCATTTGTGACTTCATTTTGTTCTTGTAATTATAGTAGTTTTTATACAGCATGAATTATTGTTGTCTTCATTTATTTTGTATATAGCCTGTCTGCTGTCCTTGTGGAGATCAACGGCGTGTTCCGTCTTCATGTGGCAACTTCTGTAAGTTCATTTACTGTACAGAGAGAAAAAAAACCACATTCCTAGGGGATTTGCTTCAAGATTTCTTGGTATCTGATTCAGTGTTTCTAAACAGTTGATACTCTTGTGAAAGGAAAGCCAAATTCGGCCCATTGTCTGCGGTTCCCTGGAGATTGGTACGCCTTCCAGGTTACTGTATTCCTTTTTTCATCTCACTGAGAATTATACCTGTTTCGCTTCTTTAACCTTTAGATTTAGAAATCTGAAGTAGGGAGCTGAATGCTTACACTATAACTCGCTGTAATACTGCATTGCGTATCTCACCATCAAGCACTAATGTACTTATAAATGATCTATATATTTCCATAGGTTCCATGTGTTCAGTGTCGGACAGCGGTCAATAGGATTCACTGTAAGAGTTGAAGTGAAGTCCGATTCCAAAGTATCAGTATGTCTTCTTACCTACATGCTCTCGAGTCTTGACATATCTATTTTTATTAACTATGAAATTAAACAAGATTTTGTGTATTTAAATTTAAAAGTACCAAAAAGCTTCTGGTCAGTAATCCCTAGTTCAAGGATACAGTAGACTCTTTCTTCACTGAGACGAAATAGATCAAATAGGAAAGAACTAAAGAACATAAAGATTCATGTGTGTGATAATTATTTGTTCCATCTTAGTTAGATTTAGTTTTTATACCGTTTTTTTTCCTGAATGAATTTTGAAGCTTCTTTTTGTACCAGGAAGTAATTGTAGGCCCTGATAATAGAACAGCAACATCAGATGATAGTTTCTTGCGAGTCAATCTTGTTGGGGACTTTGCTGGCTACTCTAGTATACCTTCATTTGAAAACTTCTACCTTGTTATACCAAGGCAGGTAAGCTCTTCTTTCCTCCATCGGAATAATGAAATCTAAATTGACACTTCAAATTATATAAGCAAGAGTGCTGAGAGCTTTTTTTCTTACTAAAGGGTGGAGAGGGACAACCACAAGATCTAGGGAAGAATATTTCTATGTGGATGGTACTAGAGAGGGTCAGATTCACCTTAGACGGTCTTGAATGTAACAAAATTGGAGTCAGTTACGAGGCATTCAACGGTCAACCAGACTTCTGCTCCTCCCCGTTCTGGAGTTGCTTGCACAACCAGCTGTGGAATTTCCATGAAGTTAGTACAAATTACAAGTTTCCTTATGTGCTTTGATTATTTTTGCCTATAACTCAGTTAAAAAAATTTCTATATTGCACATGGAATTGAAGTGGGACCTAGGATTTCAGTTTAAATTTTAAGATGTTCTGGTGTGTCTTTTCTTGTCTTTTTAAATGATTATAGTCTATAGAGTTTCCGAATTTGCATCTAAATGAATAAATATTTCTGCAGGCAGACCAGAACAGGCTGAGCCGGGACCAGGTGCCCTTGTATGGTGTGGAACATAAGTTTGAGAGGATTAACCAGCATCCGGTTAAGTTATATTGCATTAGGGTCTCATGACAACAATGAATACTGCTGTAAATGTAACTGTTGATGCTCATTCTCCGCAAATGTATGCAGAATGCAGGGTCTCATTCATTCTCCATAGGGATCACTGAGGTTCTCAACACTAACCTCCTTATAGAGCTACGAGCTGATGACATAGAGTATGTCTATCAAAGGTAATCCACCATTTGTTTTGCTGAAAAAGTTTTCCTGAATCTTGTTTGAATTGGTTCTGAAGTAGAGTCATCAAAATCTCTCCTCTTTTAGTTTTATATTCTTTTTGGTATTTTTTTTGTCTGATTTGGAGTTTAAGGCAATGAAGTTTCACTAGTGTCAAACCATTGTGATTCAGGAGCCCAGGAAAGATCCGCGGGATTACTACTCCGAATTTTGAAGCACTCTCTCAAGTTGGGACTTCAACAATCTCTGCTATGAATACTGGTGAAGTGGAAGCTTCATATAGCTTAACGGTATATGAACATGTTTCCTTAAATAGTTTTACCTGGACCAAGTGAACACCTACTTGAATTTCTTTCTTTTGATTGAAAACATGTCAATTTATGTGCATGCTATCTTAGATGAAATATGTACTTTAACCCCTTCAAAATCATGTTCTCTTGAATTATATGTCCCAATAAACTTAAATTAAAATCCGTCTTTGTTGCAGTTTTCTTGCTCACAGGGGGTGACAACAATGGAGGTCAGTACTTGTAAATTGTAATACTTAATAAACAAAAAAAAGTTGCAACAACACCTCACTGTTTCGTAAATCCTGAATGAATACAAATTATCATATGAATAAATGTGATTGCAGGAGCAATTTTTCATCATGAAACGACAAGAGATGGTGACACGAACTTTTAAAATCCACCCGAGCACAGACCAAGCTGTGAAATACACATGTACAGGTAAGCATCTGTCCTAAATCATCCAGCTTACTGTTACAAATTTTATAGCAGGATAAAAATAGGTTGAACATGTGATCATATTTTTACATGAACCATTTATGTACATACAGCAATTCTTAAGGACTCAGAATTTCAAGAAGTTGATAGAGCTGACTGCCAATTCACCACAACAGCTACTGTTCTGGAAAATGGAACCCAGGTACAGCATATACTAAAAGTTTCAGTAACATCACCAAAGAAATGTATACTTGATTGTAAATTGTAGAACATATGATTCATATCTCTTGCAAATCTTAAACAGATCGCTTTTACACCCCCAAAATCTGTCATACTTGGATTCTTTGACTCCATAAAAGAAGTATGGAATAGGCTCTGGAATGGCCTAATGGATTTCATTACTGGTAAATCTTGCAGGTACAGTGCTGAGATTTACATTTCAACTATATATAAAGCAATTCTTGGAAGGAGTTTCTAAAGCTCTGACGCTTTCTTCTTTCTATTTTGAGCAGGAACAAGTGCAGCGCGTTCTTTGACTTCAGTTGTCACATACAATACATATGCATGAGCTGGATCATCGTCTTTGGCTTGTTCTTAGCAATCTTTCCTACAGGTAAGTCTTAAAAGTGCTCTTTCATTTGTAGTCGAAGAGCAAACATACTTGAAAACATGAAAACACAAAAATCACTTGTTTTTGGCTTTATTGCTTATGTGCAGTGCTTGTGTTGCTGTGGCTTCTGCATCAAAAGGGACTCTTTGATCCACTCTATGACTGGTGGGAAATTCATTGCATGGAAGCCGAAGACGATAGATATCGAAATCATCATAGACACAAGATAACTGATTTTGATCATTTCCCTATGACACATTGTGGCCATAAGAGGATCCACGGTGACCATCCAAATCATCATCACCATCACCACCACCACTATCATCATGTCCATGAACATCCGGAGAAAGGAAGCAATTTTAAGCACACTTTGCAACATGTTCACAAGAACAAGCATCATAGACATAAGAAGCATACGCATCGAAGAGAGGAGAAACACCAGCATCGGAGGGAGAAAGATGTACTGAAACTGAGAAAAATTGTTATAGAGGACATAGATGGATTGCCGCCTAAAGTGAATAATAAGCATTCTCCTCAACTGAATCATTTGATGTAACGTGTATAGTTTGATCAGAATCAATATTCCTATGATGTTACTCATGTTTTTTTTTGTTATGTTGTAATTGTGTTTCTTTTTGTGTCAAAACTTACAAACAAGCATAAAGTTAGTCAATGAAGTCTTTCCCAACCAGCCAGTAAGGATGATATTCCGAGTTTAAGAGTTAATGTAAAACAAATATAATTGTTCACACACCACCTTACGATAAGGTCACCAATTAGTGTAAATAGTTACAAATGAGGGAATCGTCGATCACTAAGGAGATGATACAACCACGTTTGCAGCACGATTTTAAACACGTAATCGTGCGTAGGATCACAAGATTCTACTATTTTTATATATCGGGAAGGCCATGTTACACCTATTCTTGTTTAGGTGTGTTGTCACAATTCATACCTGGAGAAATCTTGTGTTTTGAGAAAGTAATTCCTTTGTGATAACAATCTAAATTTCCGATCAAGGAGGAAATCAATATAGGCCTTAGTTCAGTCGTCAGGACCCCAAGCATCGTCTCTTAGATTCTGTCTAGCAACAATGCGGTTCTTCCTTGCTTCTTCCTCCTTCCTCCATTCCTTGGATCCGATATTTTGTGGAATCTTGATTCCCATTCCTTGACCAATTAACCTCTGTGTAGTTCGAGCTGATGTTTGAGGCCTTTGTCTCGGAGGTTCCAAGTCTGCAATGACAATAGAACAAAGATACCATTCTGAGATCAATATTCTATGCCGAAATAAAAAGGTCTTTTATTTGTTGATCATTATAACTATATAAATTAAGTTACTTATTAATTATCTTCTTAAAGTTGAAAAAAAATTTCATAGTCAAATTTAAAATCTTCATGAAAACCCACATTAATTAGATTAAATAAATTTGATTTGTTTTAAACATGAATTTGTTTTTAGCTTAATTTATTGAAACTAATTTAAACCTAATCACGTAACTTTAAGATTCTTGGATGGAAAATGAGTGAATGGTGACGGAGACTAGTTAAACAAAACTTTGTGGGCACCACAAGAAATTTTATAAAAAAATTGGTTACCAAATGAAAATTACAATTCCTCATTGTGCCCATGGGGAATTTCCCATAATAGAATCCTGAAGCACAGGTACTGTACCTTTACTTGAAACCAAGTTCATTAAGATGTCATCTTCCTCGAGCAAGCGCACGGAGAATTGACAGTGTACACTATTACAAGCCTCAAGTGCTGCAGGAAACAATGACGGAAGTGTTCACATTCTGGTTAAACTGAAGGAGATTGAGCTACAAAATTGACAACAGAAGATATATTGAGGGATTTGAGGGAATGTCGTACTCAACCGTCTATTCAGAAATATAAATTTACAAAAAAGGTTTCAATAATTTTATCTTCCCACTTCACTATTTTCATCAAAATGTGGAAGGCAACGGTATCCTTTTCTATTTGGCAGAAATTTAGAGCATATAGAGAAGAATAAAAAAGCACATCTCAGAGTTTGAGCAGAGGCAAAAGCACGATTGTAGAATTGATGTACAGTAATTCTCATACCGATAAGGGTAGATTGAGAAAGCAGACATACCAACTGATGGTGATCGGAAAACAGCCAGTGCAAGTGTATCATTAACCCAGCGGATTACAAATTTGTCTTTGAAGTTCTTAAAGGTATTCTCCAAGTTCATTGTACTATAACTTGGTTGGAACCCATCCAGGACAAGAACATGACGAGTACCATATGCTACCGCTGATATCATATAATCAAAAGTTTCTTCAGATATAAATGTCTAAGAAAATGCTGAAAGGCTACATTCATTTCGGCGGAATACATTACGAGCCATTTAGCACAGATTTAAATAAATGCGCTATGTTTTGTAATTACTTCCACTCGACTACTAATGCTGATACATCAGAAACCTAGTCATAACACCCTTGAGCATTTTTCATCAAATTTCCTAGAGTATGTAAAGGTCAATTGCCATAGGCATTTGGAGAGTTCCTCCTAAAAGCTTCCTGTGTTCCTTAGGGTCATTTTCATCATGTGGTGCTGACTTTTCCTCTTAGTCGTAACAGAATGAGACAGAAAATTCCTAGACAGATCAGAAATCGTGGAACATTTCCTTTAGCAATATTGAACATTGACAAATATTAAGAATTTCAGATTGTATATTACATACTTACATTTGCATCGTACAAGGAAAATTCATCCTTACATCAGATAATTAGTATATTACACCTATTTCGGTCAAGCCATATTTGTGAAAATCTGATATATCCTAAATATGTTTCCATTCTCAAAAAAACCATTATACCTTTCAAACAGATCGCAAATTTTTTTTATTTCATTTTAAATATTATTTATCTTCACAGATCTGATATATCCTAAATATGGTACCCACATTTTTTAGAAAGTTCTTACAATAACCACCAAATTTTGGTCAATTTCTTTAGGTGACCAAACTTACCCTCCCCCTTTAGAGTGAATTGTTGTACTGATTTGACAATCTTAATTAATGAGAACTCAAATTTTATTAACCCTAAACAATTGAGAATATAAAATTTCTTTTTTAATCAATAAAATAGAAGAGGGAAATTTGCTCAAACTTTTCATCTTAATAGGTTAAAAATGAGTGTTTATATTCTTAATTGTTTAGGGTTAACCAAATTTGATTTCCCTTTTATTAAGCTTAAATTTTATTTAAATATTCAACAAACAAGACCACATCAGCACATCAACAATTTACATTAACAGGGAGAGTAAGTTTGGTTATCAAACAAAATTGCTCAAACTTGGTGGCTACTAACTGAACTTTCTTTAAAATGAGGGTACCAAACGAAATATGCAAAACTTTGTGGTTGCTAAAGGAAATATACTAAGATGTTAACCATATAAATCATGCACAGCATTACAACAGGCCTTTGAGGTGGTTTGGAAGCCATGTAACCTTGTGATCAGTGAGTTAAAAACTGAACTTCTGAGTTTTTCAAACCTAGTTTTAAATGGGGTATATCATATGTAACCTTTTTTTTATTAATAAAACATTATTTTCTTTTGAGAAACTGTTTCCCTTTACTACCTTTTGGACTTTATTACAAACATCATGCAAGGTTCTATGTACCTTTAACAGTAACATATTACTAATAATAAACATCACTTCCGAAAAAATATGCCACTTTTACTGCCTTTTGGGCTTTGTTAAAATCAATATCATCATGGAACTATGCAAGGTTATATCATTATCCAAGGTTCACGTTTCCTCCAAATCTCCAATATATAATATGTTTTTTTTGTTTTGTACCAAATATGCATAGATGAATACAATAGCATTAAACTTTATTAAGATCAATGTTAGACAGGTAATGACAACCCTAGATCGAATACACATAATCAAGTAGACTTTCATGCAGAGGAGGAAAGACTCACAATTTCTCACTGTTGAGTCTTGTTTATCAGTGTCATCAAACGTCTGCTCAGAATCACAAACAATAGAGTCTTCTGCTAGCTGATCAGAATATAAGCTGTCTTTCTTGTATGAAAAGGTCCCTCTTCCACGGCGCTTTGGAACCTCCACAGAATCCTCAAGAGAAATTTTTGACACTTCAGGTAACTGTTGTGTAGGGAGTAGTTCATCTGGTGCATCATCTGCTCTAGCTTCCCAATCTGCCCACAATACATAACAAAAGAAATATACTATTAGTAACCATCAAAGAAAAAGAATACTGTCTTAACTCATCTTGCAAAATATCAGCTTCATCTCTATTTAGACAATGGAAGTGCAGTACTTGGCAAAAAGCAAAAAAAGGACTAAACAAGAGTTGACACAAGTCCACAACTAATATGTGCAATATCGGAAACTGCATACCTTCAAGAATAATGTGCTAAGGTAAATTTTAAAATAATGAGCACTTAAACATTGGTATCAAAGGTTCTAATTCTTGTGTGTATAACTTTTACAAAGGGGTACTGTTATCCACTTATCCATGAGGCATCGGCTTGAGGATGATTCGACTAGGTAATTGAATATTTTCCAAGTTAATTTTATCATAAAATGGATATAGGAATTACCATCATCTGAAAAAGCTTCACCGGGTGCTCATTGCCAATTGATGATTTGGTAAGTGTATCCGAATTACATTCATAAAACAACCAAAAGGACATATAAAGAAAACAAACACAATGGTAGATATCTACCGAGATAAAATGAAAATCAAACAATTTGGGCGCAACTACAGGAAGTATCAAAAGAAAAAGAATGTCAAGAGAAGCCAAACAAACCATCATTCACCAGAATATCCTTGGTTGAGCAAGAACTCTCTGACAATTCACCTCCGATTGAAACCCTAATCCGTTCAGATTCTTCTCTCGGCGTGTCACTTCAAAAATTTTAATTGAAATATAAATGGCCTGTTAAGCCATACTATCTCTATTTCAAGCATAAAAAACAAATAAAAAAAGATGGAGAGAGAGGACTGACAAGGAAGCTTGATGTGGAGGAAGAGAGCGGAGAGAACGGTTCTTGATGGCAATAGCCCGAGCCTCATCGGCTCTGATAGAGAAGCCTTTGAAGTCATAAAGCTTTGCTAATTCCAACAACGCCGATGTCAACTGAAGCTCCACGACTGTCGAGCTCAAAGATTGAAGCTTCAGAATAAGGGTTTCGAGGAGGGAGATAGCATTGTCAATGGCAGCAGATTCCACCTTCTCACTCCAATTTGCTACTTCTAGATCTGTGTTTTCCATGGCTATGCTAGTTGCAGTTCTGGACATCAAGTCGGGACAGGAAAAGAAATTCTTCGAAAATCAGTAACATCTAAAAACAGCGTATCCTTTTCTCCAAAAAGTGTGAAACTTTTTTTTTACACGTTTTATTATTCACAGGGTTGTTCATAGGGCTGTTCATAGGGTGTGTACTATCAAAAAAAATCAATAGTTTAAAATTTTGCGTTTTCTGAAAAGATCATAGGGGTTAGTACACGAAATATTTCGAAAATCGATAAAACTCAAAAACGTCGTATCCTTTGGTCCAAAAAACGTTAAAAAAATTTTGTACATAGATAATGGTTAAATCGGAGAAAAGAATACCATCGGCCATAGTCATTGACTTATGGCGCCCGGCTACAAGACAACAAAACATCAAAAACCAACACGGCCACCAATGGCCCGGTCGAACCAAAAGACCGGGGCATGCCAAAGCAGCAAGCCAACATACCACAACGACACATCCCGCCAAGGCACGTCTAAACCAAAATTACAACACGGACTAATCACCCAAACAGAATAAAACTAAACGCTCAAACAAGACATAACAAGACCCAATGGGGCTTACGCACCCCTCCTCCTTGTCTTCGGCCGTAATACCTCCGCTTGCCGAACATGTGAACCATGTCTCGTCATCATTTTCCGTACCCCCACCGCTGCCGGCTGTGATGATGACGCTCCATCATTGGAACTATCCGCTTCCATATTCCGCCGTCCTAGCTCACGTCTCTGTGCCCGTGACAACACCGGCGTGAACCCCTCCTCTTCACTTACACCTTTTGCAACTTTAACTTGCTCATTATCTCTCTTGTCCACCGTAGTTGATCCCTCTTCTTCTCCATCCGTCTCATCTTCAGCCGAGCGTCCCTCGCCCGAATCACTCTTGGATATCCTCCTCATCATCCTCCAACGTAATAATACGCGTTTCCTCCTCACTAGAGACAAACCCTTCTTCCAAGTCATCCTCGGACAATATCTCATTCTCCTTATGTACCTCCCCTACCTCTTTATTATTCACCATATCCTGAGGGTCAGCCGTT
>NCTC01004151.1:10000-13093 GCA_002319775.1 Fagopyrum tataricum | reverse complement strand
GGGCATCGAGAGACCCCTTCCCCCTATAGTGCAGTTTGGCAAACGTGCCACAGCTTATAGGAATACTAATCCTTGGAGGCAGATCATACGATTTTCAATATTTTTTTCCCGTCACGTGAGAGCTCGGATTGGCATGGGGTTTTTTTCCTATGGTCACATAACTTGTTAGGAACAATGCTATGCAAAGAAAATCCACTTTGGAGAAAAAATGTCCGAGCATATCTTCCAATGCCATCATACGAGTCCCGAATTCGGACCGACGAGTTTTTTGACAAGGGCAAAGGGTCATCATGAGAGCTCCGATTGGCATGGGGTTTTTTCCTATGGGTCACATAACATGTGAGGGTCAATGATATGCAATAAAAATCCACTTTGGAGAAAAAATGTCCGAGCATATCTTCCAATGCCAACATACGAGCCCCGGAGGCTCTATGACGAGGCCAACCCGATCTTCGGGGCACCCATTGGCATGGGGTTTTCTTCTAGGGTCACATAACATGTGAGGAACATTGCTATGCAAAACAAATCCAGCTTGGAAGAAAAAGTTCCGGGATTATCTTCCAATGCCATCAATTGAGGCGTCCTGACAAGGCCGTGACAAGGCCGTGACAAGGCCGTGACAAGGCCAGCGCGGTTCCTGACAAGGCCATGACATGGGAAGCGGGGCAAGGCCATGACAAGGCCATGACAAGGCCATGACAAGGTAGGCCATGACAAGGCCAGCGTCGGCATGACAAGCCAGTCCAGCGTCGGGCATGACAAGGCCATGCGCGGCCATGACAAGGCAGCGTCGGGCATGGGCCATGACAAGGCCATGAGGCCATCAGCGTGGGCAAGGAGGTCAAGGCCATCACACACAAGGCCACATCATTGCCATGACAAGGCCATGACAAGGCCAGCGCGGCATTCTCGGCCATGACAAGGCCAGCGGGCAGTCTCGGCCATGACAAGGCCAGGGCCATGACAAGGCCAAATCACATGACCACATCTCATCAATCCATGACAACAACATCAGTTCATGACAAGGCCAGCGTCGGGCATGACAAGGCCATGACAAGGTCAGCGTCGGCCACATCACAGGCCATGACAAGGCCAGCGTCGGGCATGACAAGGCATGACAAGGCCAGCGTTCTCGGCCATGACAAGGCCAGCGTCGGGCCATGGGCCACATGACAAGGCCAGCCATGACAAGGCCAGCATCGGCCATGACAAGGCCAGCGTCGGGCATGACAAGGCCATGACAAGGCCAGCGTCGGGCAGTCTCGGCCATGACAAGGCCAGCGTCGGGGCCATGACAAGGCCATGTCATCCAGCAGGCCATGACAAGGCCACATGACAAGGCCAGCGTCGGGGGCCATGACAGGCCAGCGTCCAAGGCCATTGACCAGCGTTCTCGGCCATGACAAGGCCAGCGTCGGGCATGACAAGGCCATGACAAGGCCAGCGTCGGCCATGACAAGGCCACAGGCCATCGTCGGGCATGACAAGGCCATGACAAGGCCAGCGTCGGCCACTCTCGGCCATGACAAGGCCAACATGGCCATGACCAGGCCATGACAAGGCCAGCGTCTCTCGGCCATGACAAGGCCAGCGTCATGGCCATGACAAGGCCAGCGTTCGGCCATGACAAGGCCAGCGTCGGGCATTCTCGGCCATGACACATCTCGGCCATGACAAGGCCAGCGTCGGGCAGTCTCGGCCATGACAAGGCCACATGAAGGCCAGCGTCGGGCACATGACAAGGCCAGCGTCGGGCATGACAAGGCCATGACAAGGTCAGCGTCGGCGGCCATGACAAGGCCAGCGTCGGGCATCATCATGACAAGGCCAGCGTCGGGCATAACATGACAAGGCCAGCGTCATGACAAGGCCATGACAAGGTCAGCGTCGGCCACTCTCGGCCATGACAAGGCCAGCGTCATGACAAGGCCATGACAAGGTACTCGGCCATGACAAGGCCAATTCTCGGCCATGACCACATCATGACAAGGCCATTGACAAGGCCACAGGCCATGACAAGGCCAGCGTCGGGCAGCCATCAGGCCATGACAAATGCGTCGGCCATGACAGGCGTCGGGCAGGCCATGACAAGGCCAGCGTCGGGCATGACAAGGCCAACATGACAAGGCCAACATCATGACAAGGCCACATTCATCAACATGACAAGGCCAGCGTCGGCATGACAAGGCCATGACAAGGTCAGCGTCGGCCACTCTCGGCCATGACAAGGCCAGCGTCGGGCATGACAAGGCCATGACAAGGTCATCGGCCATGACAAGGCCAGCGTCAGGACCACATGGGCCATCATGACAAGGCCATGACCAAGGCCATGACAAGGCCAGCGTCGGCAACATGACAAGGCCAGCGTCGGGCATGACAAGGCCATGACAAGGTCACCGTCGGCCATGACACAGCATGACAAGGCCAGCGCCATGACAAGGCCAGGCAGGCCATGACAAGGCCATCATTCATGACAAGGCCAGGGGTCCAGCCATGACAGGCCAGCGGGCATCATTCAACATGACAAGCCAGCGTCGGGCATGACAAGGCCATTTTCTCGGCCATGACAAGGCCAATTCTCGGCCATGACAAGGCCAGGCATGACAAGGCCATGACAAGGCCATGACAAGGTCGTCGGCAGTCTCGGCCATGACAAGGCCAGCGTATTCTCGGCCATGACAAGGCCAGCGTCGGGCATGACAAGGCCATGACAAGGTCACCGTCGGCCATGACCAGGCATTCTCGGCCATGACAAGGCCACATCAGCGTCGGGCAGTCTCGGCCATGACAAGGCCAGCGTCGGGCATGACAAGGCCATGACAAGGTCAGTCGGCCATGACAAGGCCACAGGCCATTACATCACATGACAAGGCCATGACCACATGCCACAGGGCCATGACAAGGCCACGGGCCATCACATCATTCAGCGTCGGCCACTCTCGGCCATGACAAGGCCAGGTCGGGCAGCGTCGGGCATTCATGACAGGCCAGCGTCGGGCATGACAAGGCCACATGACAAGGCCATGACAAGGTCAGCGTCGGCCACTCTCGGCCATGACAAGGCCATCGTCGGGCAGTCTCGGCCATGACAAC
>NCTC01004150.1:0-13113 GCA_002319775.1 Fagopyrum tataricum | reverse complement strand
TGCTCATAGATAACAACCAACTTTTCCCTACACTCAACATTGCCCTACTTTTTGTCCATACAAAATACAACATATCTCATCACTGTCAATCAATCAACATTCGGTTTCTTGAGGTGTAACTGTCAGTGCATAACATAACCAATTAGCCTCGTCCAATATATCTTGTAACCATTTGTCGCAAACCAGCATCATGAGGTGTAACTGTCAATGCGTAACATAACCAATTACCCTCTAGGCGTAACTGTCAGTGCGTAACATAACCAATTAGCCTCGTCCAATATATCATGTAACCATCTGTCGCAAAACCAGCATCATGAGGTGTAACTGTCAGTGCGTAACATAACCAATTACCCTCTAGGCGTAACTGTCAGTGCGTAACATAACCAATTACCCTATTCTCAACACAACTCACAATAGCAGTCATTACTCGGTCTGTCACAATCTCAATCATAACTCAGTCTGTCAGAAATATCAATCAACACTTTACCGCGTTCTAATCTCAACTATAACCATATCCATTGCAGTCTCATCCATAATTCTATCTATCATATACTCACTCTTGTCAACGCATCACAACCATAACTCTCAACTACTCACACTAACAACAAGTACTATCTAACTCCCTAAAGGTAATAAGTCACACACAAATTATAATAAACATTTACAATATTTAAAGATAGATTATAACAATAAAATAAGTCCTACTCACAATTAACGACAAACTTAACCTGAAACAGAACGGCAGCTAAGTAAGTCGATATGACTTACCAAAAAGATGAACGCAAAAACCACCAAAACAAAACCAAGAAATCGAGCACGTCTCAAGTCAACCAACGTAGGGTCTCGTGTATCGAAGTGAAAACGGACTAACTTCTCTCCAAGCGTACCTCCAAGAACCTAAACAAGTCATTTTTACAAGTTTAACTCCATTTGTATAAACTTGGACCATAATTTATGATTATAAATGTTTGGAACATTTTCTATAATTATAAATTTAGGTCATATTCTGTAATTATTCAAAAATGGCACTTTTGTGAATTTCTAAAAGTTTGGGTCATTCTTGTAAATATAAACCTGGGCAGTTTTGCGTAATTATTCATTTCGGGGCAACTTTGCAAAAACCAGAAATATGGGTCATAAACGCAAATAAGAAGTATGGGTACAGTTTTGTAATTATACCCAAATTCGGTCAAACCCTCTTTTACCCAGATCTAGGGTTTCCTTGGGATCTCGACGGCGGCAGCTCTGGTTCTCCTCGGATCTCGGTGGAGCTCGGCGTAGGTAGATGGCAGCAGCAGCGTCGGGTTTCGTCTCCGGCAAGGGCGGCGGCGGAGGGAGTCCCTGGCGGCGAGAGAGGTGGCGAGCGGCAGGCGACAGGTCCCGCTTCTTCTCCGGCAGCAACGAGAACGAAAAAGGAAGACGACCTTCGATCCCGGCAATGGAGCTCGCTGTGTGCGCAGGGGAGAAGACGCCGCGATTGGTTTCGGTAGCCAGCGAGGCAGAGAGGCTCGGGTTCCGGTGGCGGCGGTCCTGGTTCGAATCTGGGCGGCAGATCGGGCAAGCATCCAATTTGGCGGAGACACTCGAGTAAGGACGACCGCGGATTGAGCAGTGGATCCGCCGCAACGCGTGGGGGAGCGAGGGGCGAGGCGGTGGCTCGGGTCGGGCTGTTTCGAACGAGTCTAGTCGAGGTGGCGACTTGCGGCGGGGCGAGACGGCAAGGCCGGTGTGGCTGGTGGCCGGAATTTGGACGGTAAACGGAAAACAAGGTAAGGGTTAGGGTTTGGTGGTAGGGTAGAAGACGGTGAATAGTAACTCATCGGGAAAAGTGTTACGGTTTCTAACCAGCTATCTAAACTTTACGAGTCAATCCAAATCTCGATTTAATTTATTTATTAATTTATGTATTACCTTATTTATTTTTATTTTTTCTCAAACAACTTGATCTCGATAAATTAAGAATCCTAAATAATCCAATTTAATTCGACCGTGAAAATTATGAAATCCGATGTGGCTTAATATGGTGGTGACATGTGGCAAAATCCTAGGTGGCTTAATATAGTGATGTCAGCAAAATCCTAGGTGGCTTAATGTGGTGATAACACGTGGCAAAATCTACTTCTGCTTTAGTATTATACTAGTATATTACCCATGCCTTGCACGGTGTTTTTTTTTATATATTACTTTTGTTTTTTTTATATATTACTAATAAAAATAATTCTTATATATTTGTAAATGTGTAATAATATAAGTAGAATAAATATAAAATTTTAAATAACAAAAAAATAAATTTCATTTATATTTTTTTAATGATATAATTTTTAAAAATTTTAATCAAATATCTAAGACATTATCCTATTTTTAGAAGTTTTTAGATTAATTTCTTTTGATAATTGGATTTAAAACAACTTTTTAAAAAAGATTTTTGGGGTTGCGTCAAACTTGGCGTTGACACGTGGCTAGATATATATATATATATATATATATATATATATATATATATATATATATATATATATATATATATATATATATATATATAAAATTTCTTTGATAATAATTGTATTTAAAAGCCACTTTTAAAAAAATATTTTGATAATAACTGGATTTAAAAACCACTTTTTAAAAATATTTGGGGGCTGCGTTAAACCTGACGGCGACACGTGAATAAAATTGTTTCTCCTTTAATAGATACTAGTGTATTACCCGTGCCTTGCACGGGATTCGATAAATTTATCTTTTTAAGATATTTCATTGAGTTTTTATGCATAAAATATCATATTGTCTTAACATAAAATAGTTAGATAATATTTTATAATAATTATATATACATTTGAATATATATATATATATATATATGAAATAATATTGTAACCAAATTAAATAGTGTATATAGGAAATTTATTTTGTAATATGATTTATTAATTTCTAAGTAATGTTTCGGGTCTATATATATATATAGTAATATTTGGAAATCAACTAAGAACTTCTTATTGTGATTAACTTTATTAGTTATATAATTGGTCCAATTGGTTGACTCAATTCTAAGACAACAAAATAATAAAATATTAAAGCAAATAATACTCATTTAGTAACCCATCTTGATGAAATAATGTGAGTATGAGAGTAGAAAATAATTTATTTATAAACAAAAAAAAGTATTTGTTAAATATTCAGATATTGTTTAAATTAATTAGGTAAGTATGATTTATGGATAAGGAATTATAAATTAGAAATTCAAAATTGTCGTTATACTTTTCTTGAAGTAAAAAAGAAATCAAATGTAAATAATTTTATGCAATTGGTTGACTCAATTTTTATTTATTTTTTATCAAAATCAAATATATAAGATTCTAAAATTTAAGATCTGCATACCGATAATCTAGTTGCTCAAAATCTTCATTGTTTGTTAACATTAATTTCTTTTTAATAATCAACAAAATATATTAGATAAAAAAAACTTAATTAAAATTTTGAATGCAGGTTAAATGCTGAAATGACACGTGACAGTTAGCAATTTTCTGCGTGACACGTGGCAAGAAGTGCTACTCCTATAAATATATACTAGTGTAATACTCGCACATTGTGCGGGCTTCTGATTTAAAATTACAATATACAAATTACAACTCTTTTTCAAATTTATTTTTAAATTTCAGTATATAAAATTTAATAGTAGATGATATTGAACATTTAAATAAATTGTTAACTTTAGATTTGATAAATCAACATAGCTATAGATTAATTGAAGATTTTTTTAAATGGCATTCAAAATATATAGTAATTTGTTACGAATGATCTGTGATTTTGAAGTGAATTTAAGATTTTTAAAAATGGGGATTAAGTGCTTTTGTTATGGAAAATTTAATATTTTCTTGATAAATTTGAATCCATAGTTAACGTACTATATATTACAAAAGTTTTTAAATCTCTGATTTTCAATAAATATATTTAAATTACATTTTAGATTTACTGATTTTTTTTATTCCCAAAACTTATTTTTTTTAATAATCTAAATATATAACTTTTTAAAAAGATTTTGTTGGACTTTCGACAATATTTTATATTAACAACTTAAAATAATTAACTTTTTAAAATATTTTTTTAGACTGCGTTAAATCTGGGGCTGACACGTGGCAAAGAAGGGCTCTCCTTTAATTACTTATATACTAGTGTAATACCCGCACCTTGTGCGGGCTTGTATTTTAAAATCAAATTAACTAAACAAATTACAACTTTTAAAAAAAATCAGGTTTAATTTTTAAAAATTATTATAGTAGATAATAATATCTTATAGTATCAAAACAAATAGTAGATAATAATATGAAATATTTTAATTTATAAATTATTTATCTAAGATCAATAATATAATATGTTTTTCAAAATAGATTTTTTAATTTAATTAAAAATGTACTAACTAATTCTATTTTATATTTTAAAAAAAAAGAAGAAGAAAGAATGAAAATTTGTTTTCAACGTCAAGCTCAATTTATAATTATGATTTCAAAAAATTTCTTTCAAATCTATTTATTTTTTAAAGTTGGATGAATCCAAATTTTAAGTTTCATTTAAAAAAAGTGTTATAAGTAGGTAATATGAAATTGTTCAACTAACGTAAGAAGTTACAAAAATAAAAATAAAAGATCATATATTTTGTTTCAATTTCCTTAAATTAAAATTTGAGTTTTAAAATTATAACACCCCAAATCCGTAGGACTCGGAGTGCTACTGGGCTAGGATCTCACAATGGATCCTGACCCTAGCCTGACAACAACTTCACTGAATCTTACAACAAGGCACTGATAGATTGAAAACAAAACATGAAACTGATGTATATATATACCGATCAAAAGGTATACAAGGTACTGCTGAGTACAAAAGTCAAAACATAAACCCGTACAATATAAATATCCCAACCACGATATCGTCCCCGTGTACGGAACCCTCAGCAGATCACCCCTCCGGATCACTCTGCAGCTCTCCTAACCTGCAAAGGATCTACAACACGGTATAAAACCGTTAGCTAACTATACACATATATAAGAAGATGCTAGAGCACAACACACGTCAATAATATTAACACATCATCATGATATCACACATTTACCCGGTTTATTATCTTTAATAAGTCCAACACTCAATCGTATAATAAATGTATATGAATATACGTGACACGAGGAATGTATATATAACCCTCGCCTCTGCGTGCAATAGCTAGCTGGAGTGGTATCAGCGCACTTTCCCGTATACCATATGGAGTGGTAGGTGCCCTTCCCGTATACCAGAACTAACTAGCTTACAGAGAACTTCCCAGACTCCACTACGGGATGAAAGGTAAGTTGTCACAGCCACTACAATGGGCGGTCAATATAACATAGGTCGGTGACCATAATAACACATGCTATAAAGCACATAACACACACCACTCAAGCATACATCCAATATAAGGATAGTAGCTAAGTAAGTCCTATGGACTTACCTCGATCTCAGAAGTAACTCGTACGAACAACTCTCAAACGTCTCCAACTGGTCCACTCTATACAAGGCACACATACATATATATCACAATCCTATCACACAAAGGGGTCACACCTAGACCCAAGGGATCCATAAGGATCAAGTCCAACTCGTAAACCTCAAAGCCGTAACCGGCATAACTATATCATACTCATCAACATCCGAATCCTAGCATGGTACTAGTTCCTCATACTAGAAAGGAAAGGAACTACCTAACTATAGGTAGTCCCGGGACAAGACGCACCTGCGTGAACTAAGGACGCAGGGGCGGAACGCAGGCAAGCGGCGCAGCCGCGGGGCGGTGACACGGGGCAAGCGCTGGCGCTACGCCGCAGGGCGGTGACTTCTGGCCGGGGGCGGCGACAGTGCAGAATGAAATCTCGCGGCTTCTCTTTAGCTCTTCACGTGATCAAATCACGTCTACTCTCTTCTATAGTCACACACATACATATACATACAAATTCCAACATGTCCAATTCATCAAATCCTAAGCTAAGGAAAGAAAGACAAAAAGAAGAAAGAATGAAGAAGCAAGGGACACAGCTGTGGTTGGGCCAAACAAGCTGGCCTCCAGACACACTTCAACTAACACAAAACACAGCAAAAACACACTCCAAACAAAACTCTCTTATCAACTCAAGGAAAAACCACAAGCTCAAGAAGGATGAAGGAGAAACAAGGAAGAAGGCTGGATGGAAAAAGAAAGGAAACCCTTGCTCAGCAAGGAAGAAAGAAGTAAAGGAAAGGTAAAGCACGGTCAAAGAGTCAACAAAACCGGCTGCAGCCGCCGGAACCCGCAGGGGCGGCCAAATGCCCGCGGGTGCGGAAAAGTCTAAACTCGGCCAAAGCCAATCTCGGCCATGGTCCGATCTCGGTCCGAAGAGTAGGGTCTCACATCTCACCCCCCTAAAAACAAGTTTCGTCCCGAAACTTGCAAGATCCTGAAACACTCGGACTCAAAAGCCGAGGTAACACTCTCTATAACCTCAAACATAAGCATGGAGGAAATCATCAACTCCAGCAGTAACTATACTATCCAGGGCCTAGAGGATAACCATCTCTAGCCAAACCATAAACATATCACAAGGCATAGAGGAAGCACATCTCTAGCCGTATCATAACCATAACAGAAAGGCATGGAGGAAGTACATCTCCAGCACTACTATGTCCATCAAAATAGCATGGAGGAAAGAACCATCTCCAGCTAAATCCTAAACGTATCACAATAGCATGGAGGAAAGAACCATCTCCAGCTATAAACAAGAATCATACTAGCATAACAAGATCTAATAAGATCATAATCACATCAAAGCTAGCATGAAATAAAACACATCATAGCATATAAGCATATAAGCAGATAAGACTCACCAAGCTAGTACTAAGATCTACTCGGTGATCCTACTGGTGCACCTATCTCGGCATAGAACTCTGGATAGTTCCTCTGGATACTATCCTCAGTCTCCCATGTAGCCTCCTCGGGTCCTCGTCTCGACCACTGTATCCTCAACATAGGAATGTCCTTCGAACGCAGGCGTCTCATACCTCGCTCTAGGACTGCAATAGGATGCTCTACAAACGTGTGGTCCGGCTCAACAACCAAATCCTCATAACTCACAATGTGCCTCGGATCTGGTATGTACTCCCTCAGCTGAGACACATGAAATACAGGGTGAACACCCTCTAAACTCGGAGGCAAAGCTAATCTGTAAGCTGCGCTCCCAACCCGATCCAGAATCTCGAACGGTCCGACATATCGGGGACTCAACTTCCCCTTAATGCCAAAACGCCTAACACCTCGTGTCGGGGACACTCTCAACCACACATGGGCTCCAACCTGAACTCTAGAGGTCTACGCCTCCTGTCAGCATAAGACTTCTGACGGCTCTGTGCAGTCAGCATACGCTCTCTGATCAATGCTACCGAGCCATATCATCCTGAATCTGATCAGGTGCTAAACCACTGACACTGCTCTGCTCATCCCAGCATAACGGGGTACGACATCTCTGTCCATACAGTGCCTCATATGGGGCCATCCCAATAGATGCATGCCAGCTGTTGTTGTAGGAGAACTCAACAAGTGGGAGATGATCCGTCCACACCTGTCCCCAATCCAACACACAAGCTCGCAGCATATCCTCCAGGTCTGAATGGTCCTCTCTGACTGACCATCTGTCTGAGGATGGAACGCAGTCGTGAAGTGCAAACTCGTCCCCAGGGCAGTCTGAATCTGCTGCCAGAATCTCGAGGTAAATCGCCCATCTCTGTCTGAGACGATCGTCCTCGGTACACCATGGAGTCTCACTATCTGCCTAGTGTACTCCTCAGCTAATCTGCTCACCGGCCACGTCTCCCTGATAGGAATGAAACGTGCCGTCTTCGTCAATCTGTCTACTATGACCCAGATGGCATCAAAACTCCGGCTCAGCCTCAAGCCAGTCACAAAATCCATGGTGACGTCCTCCCACTTCCTCTGTGGAACAGGAAGGGGATGGAGCTCACCTCCAGGTCGGAAATGCTCGATCTTGACCTGCTGGCAGGTCGCACACTGAGCTACAAATCTGGCTACATCGGGCTTCAGCCCTCCCCACCAATATATACGTCTCAAGTCCTGATACATCTTACTCGTACCTGGATGTACAGAGTAAGGTGTACAGTGAGCCTCCTGTAAAATCCTCTGCCTCAGCTCTGTATCAGCAGGTACACAGACGCGACCGCGGCGCCTCAAAACTCCATCTGCTCCAAGCAGGAACTGTGGTGCCTCATCTCGAGACATCCTATCTCTAATCCTCTGTAAAGTCGGGCAGGTCTCCTGTTTCTGTCGGATCTCATCCAACAGATCAGGAAGAACCTCTAAGTACGCAGCTGGGCATCCTCATCAGGAAACTGGATGTCCAACTCTAACCAGATCAGATCTCTCTGCAACTGATGCTGAACTGTCAGCCTCGCAATCGCCTGCTCTCGAGGCGTCTTCCTGCTCAGGGCGTCGGCGACAACGTTCGCCTTCCCGGATGGTACAAAATCTCTAAATCAAAATCCTTGATCAGCTCGAGCCACCTACGCTGGCGGTTATTCAATTCCCGCTGCGTGAAAATATACTTCAGACTCTTATGGTCTGTGAAGATCTGACATGTAGCACCATACAGGTAATGTCTCCAGATCTTCAGTGCATGAACTACCGCTGCCAACTCCAGATCATGAGTCGGGTAGTTCTCCTCATACGTCTTCAACTGTCGAGACGCATAAGCAATAACTCTGCCTCTGCATCAAAACACATCCCAAGCCTAGCTTGGATGCATCACTGTAAACCACAAAATCCTCAGTACCCTCTGGCTGTGCCAAAATAGGAGCAGAAGTCAAACGCCTCTTCAACTCCTCAAAACTCTGCCTGCACTGATCAGACCACACAAATCTGGTAGTCTTCCTCAGCAAACTCGTCAGTGGACGGGCAATCACAGAAAAACCCTCCACGAAGCGTCTGTAATAACCGGCTAGGCCAAGGAAACTACGTACTTCCTTGACGTTCGTCGGTGTCGTCCATGCTGCTACTGCCTCAATCTTCGCTGGATCCACCTTGATCCCCTCAGCTGATACTATATGACCCAGGAATGCTACCTCTGGCATCCAGAACTCACACTTAGAGAACTTAGCATAAAGTTCTCTATCCCGCAAAACCTGCAATACAGTCCTCAGATGTCCTGCATGCTCCTCTCCACTGCGAGAGTATACCAGAATGTCATCAATGAAAACCACCACAAACTGATCCAGGAAGTCGATGAAGATACTGTTCATCAACTCCATAAAGACGGCTGGGGCATTCGTAAGCCCAAATGGCATCACTACAAACTCGTAGTGGCCATATCTGGTCCGGAATGCTGTCCTGTGCACATCCTGCTCCCTCACCCTCAGCTGGTGATACCCGGAACGCAGGTCAATCCTGGAGAACACAGTCGCTCCCTGTGCTGATCTAACAAATCATCAATGCGCGGCAGTGGATACTTGTTCTTGATGGTCACCTTGTTCAGCTCTCTGTAATCTATGCACCTCAGTGATCCGTCCTTCTTCCGTACGAAGAGGACAGGTGCTCCCCATGGGGACACGCTAGGGCGAATGAAGCCCTTCTCAGCCAACTCCTCGAGTTGCTTCTTCAGCTCCAGCATCTCGACAGGCGCCATCCGGTATGGGGCCTTCGAGATGGGTCTCGTACCAGGCTCTAACTCGATACTGAAATCCACACTCCTCTGAGGCGGCAAACTGGACGGCTCAGCAAAAACATCAGTAAACTCACAAACAACTGGGATATCCTCTAAAGCTGGACTCTCCCCCTCCTTCATGGCATAACACCAGAAGGCCTCGCAACCCTGTGCAATCAATCTAGCTGCCCGTATGGCGCTGATAACTGTGCCTATTTCCAAGGTCCCAACCTCGGAAAACCTCTATCTGGCCTAACTCGGTAGAGAGGGTAACAGTCCTCCTACCTACATCTAAAACTGCAGAGTGTCTATCCATCCAGTCCATACCTAGAATGACTTCTTCATGCTCTAATGGCATGACAAAGAAGTCAACTAGTAACACACGGGTCCCTACAGAAATGGGACAACCGTGAATCTCACGGGTACCTCTGACCCTACCACCATTGGGTAACCCTATAATAAAGGGCATCCCCTCAACTGTATCTAAACCAAGACGCTCTACACAGGCATCAAAATAAAAGAGTGCGTAGCACAGTATCAAATAAAACTCTAACAGGTAAACCATGAATCAGAATGGTACCTGTAGCAGTAGGTGCAGCTGGCTCCTCTGCACTCCTCAGCTCAAAAACACGACCCTGTGGGCCTCTGGTATCAGTGGTGCCCCCACCACGACCTCTGCCTCTACTCGGCCCAGAGCAGATCCCTGAGTCGTAGGGCGATCTGGACTCTCTGCTGTCCCTGAGTCTGCTGCTGCTGAGGTGGCCTCTGCCCACCTCCCGCTGCACTAGCAGGAGAAGAACCCTGCTGAGATGAAGCTCCGCCCTGGCGGCAGTAAACAGCTCGGTGACCTTGCCTACCACAGTGTAGCAAGTCACCAATGGCCTCGTGCACTCTGGCCTCATATGCCCTGGATCTCCACAGTTAAAGCACTGACGTCCCTTCTCTGCAACCGGCGCAGATGAAGGCTGACTCTGGCGTCTCTGACCACGCCAACCACTAGCAGAACCACCAGTACCACTGGTCTGCCCTGTACGCTGCCTCTTCTCAGACCCTCCGGTCTGAGAAGCTCTCCTCTGACTCGCTCCCTCTCATAATCGGAAGCTCTGTCCTGATAATCTGTGAGAGTCTCACAATGAAATCCCGCCATGTAGGTCCGGGTAGTATCCCTCAGTCGTCGGGAAAAGAGATAAACGTGCTGATCTGCAGCAGGTGCAGCTGGTCCCAGTAATGCCAGCTCCTCCTGAAACCTCCTGATGGCCTCAGAGACTGGTACATCCTCAAACCCAGCCTCCACAAAATCTCGCAGTTTCTCCCTCCTCAGAGAGGCAGGGCAGAAACGCTCTCTAATCATCGTCTTCATCTGATCATAACTGGTAACCTGACCCCGTACTGATCTCCACCAGTGTTGTGCCAAGTCCCGAATAAAGTCTGAACCAGCTCGATCTGTCTGTCAGCTGGACATCGAATAGACTCCAGAGCTGAGTCTACATGCCCGATCCAGAGCTCAACCTCCAACCCCACCTTCCCAGTGAAAGGGGTACACCCATCTGATGGAATGCCTTCAACCAGGTATCTGGTCTAGGCCCTCTATGCTCCTCTGGTGCTCTGGCAATCTCAGCAGGTACCTGTACAGCTGGTACCTGAGTAACGGTGGGGACTCTCTCAGATGGTCCCTCCTGTGCCTGTAAATCTGGGGCACGTCTACCGGCTCTGCAGCCTCCTCAACACGTCTAATATAAGCATGAAACTCTGATCTACCCATAGAGACACGATCAGACTCGCCAGACTGGGCTCTCTGTGCCCCCTGTCTCTCAGCTGCCCCGTTCCCAGTCTCAGGAACGGCGCTCTCAGCAACCTCCTCATGTAGCTCTCCCGCATGTGAACCGTCAGCAGGAGTCCTACCCCTCCTCTACCTAGAGGGGGTCTACCTCTACCTCGTCTTGCTGCAGGTAAGGCTCTAGTCTGAACCATCTGCAGAAGACGTAAACCTATCTTAGAAGGCTATATATATGCCATATGTATAGATATATAACAGATCAATCACAACAGAATATCTATATATATCTATACTGTCGAGATCTTCAGAGGGGCGATGGTTCACGTACACGATAACCCAAAACATTTGTACTCATTTTAAAACCAAAACCTTTTGAAAAGTCAGACCCCTTTCGGGTTCTGTTTATTTATCTATTCGAACTTTATTGCAGATTACTAGTGCCATTGTTGTCAACCTGGGCTCTGATACCAACTTTGTAACACCCAAATCCGTAGGACTCGGAGTGCTACTGGGCTAGGATCTCACAATGGATCCTGACCCTAGCCTGACAACAACTTCACTGAATCTTACAACAAGGCACCAATAGATTAAAACAAAACATGAAACTGATATATATATATATAAAAAGGTTGATACAAGTACTGCTGAGTACAACAAAACATAAACATATGCATAGTCAAATATCCCAACCCACGATATCGTCCCCGTGTACGGAACCCTCAGCAGATCACCCCTCCGGATCACTCTGCAGCTCTCCTAACCTGCAAAGGATCTACAACACGGTATAAAACCGTTAGCTAACTATACACATATATAAGAGATGCAGAGCACAAACACACGTCAAATAATATTAAACACATCATCATGATATCACACATTTACCCGGTTTATTATCTTTAATAAGTCCAACACTCAATCGTATAATAAATGTATATGAATATACGTGACACGAGGAATGTATATATAACCCTCGCCTCTGCGTGCAATAGCTAGCTGGAGTGGTATCAGCGCACTTTCCCGTATACCATATGGAGTGGTAGGTGCCTTCCCGTATACCAGAACTAACTAGCTTACAGAGAACTTCCCAGACTCCACTACGGGATGAAAGGTAAGTTGTCACACCTACAATGGGCGGTCAATATAACATAGGTCGGTGACCATAATAACACATGCTATAAAGCACATAACACACACCACTCAAGCATACATCCAATATAAGGATAGTAGCTAAGTAAGTCCTATGGACTTACCTCGATCTCAGAAGTAACTCGTACGAACAACTCTCCAAACGTCCACTCCAACTGGAGGACAACACAGCCTATACAAGGCACACATACATATATATCACAATCCTATCACACAAAGGGGTCACACCTAGACCAAGGGATCCATAAGGATCAAGTCCAACTCGTAAACCTCAAGCCGTAACGGCATAACTATATCATACTCATCAACATCCGAATCCTAGCATGGTACTAGTTCCTCATACTAGAAAGGAAAGGAACTACCTAACTATAGGTAGTCCCGGGACAAGACGCACCTGCGTGAACTAAGGACGCAGGGGCGGAACGCAGGCAACCGCGGGCGGGCGGCGACACTCAGCCGCGGGGGCGGTGACACGGGATGCAGGTA
>NCTC01004149.1:0-13140 GCA_002319775.1 Fagopyrum tataricum | reverse complement strand
TGGGTTTAGGTTTGGCCTTGGGCCAAACCTAAACCGGTGGTTTACAAACCTAAACCGGCGGTTTAGGTTTCCAGCCCATACCTACTTCTTTGTGCAAATAAGCGACACTGACAAGGAAAAAAGTCAGATTTTGGGTGATGTATATAAAGTGAGTTCCATCTTATGAAAACCTAAGCAAATTGCCTTGAGAACAGCTTGAAATTTTCACATTTCGCTTATAGCCTTATACAAAGAAAGTTCAGTTCAGGCAATTCTCAACTTGATCAATAATTTCTCAGTACCTCCATATTGTCTATTGTTCCCTTCCCCATATGAAATGTGAATTAGAGATAACAATAGAGCTCTCTTCTAGGCGACTCCTTGGACGATTTAAAGTGAGGCCGGCGGTTTCATCACGCATCACACACGTTCTTTGATATGCTAATCCAACCATCACACACGTTCAATCTTCTTTGTCGTACATCTCATCCATAGAACTACCTTCCTCTCATCCTCACGCATCTATCCATACTTCTCAACGTTTTTCTATCGTTTTCTTTGAACGTTGTGTTTGGTGTTGGCTTCCAAGGCTGTTACTTTTGACGCTGGTCAAGGCTTAAAACAGACCCAGGCGAACATTGAATGGGGCGGAAGAATAAAGGGATCGGGGTGGAGGAAGTGGATCTGGGTGGAGGCGTGGGAACTGGTCTAGGTAACCCCGCAAACACGGAGGAAAAAATGGACGAAGAGCATGAGGAGGTGGTGGAGCAAGCGGCGGAAGGTGGCAGGGAGCCGGCGGTGGTAGAGATTCCGTCCAAGTTTGGTGCATATGTGACCAAAAGGGAAGGTCCAAAGATGGGAAATAAAATCCATACTTGCCATCATGGTACGGTTGACAAGGAAAGTGTCCAAACGGAGGAGAGACTACAGGGAAAAGATATTGCTACGCAAGGAAATGATCCAAATGAGGACATTCACACCAAAGATCATGCACCCATCATGGCGGCTGACGGACGGAAGCAACACTACCCGCTGACCATTAACTTGAAGTCCAAGATTCCAAAGCCGCCGGCGTCATCTGGGCAAGGGGATGAAATGGATATATTGACAATGAGACGAAACCAAACTAAAGATGATATCAAAGGTAATGCTTCTCCCTTACATACTCTTGAATCCAAACTTTATCTCATGCTGTAGGAGGCTAGAAGGAGTGGAGGAATGAATCTTGGCAAGGGAGGAGGGCTAAGTAGATCCGGTGAAAAAGCACCCACTACGAAGGGAACTCGAGGAACCAATGCCAGGGAAGCTAGGGGTGATATGGAGACCATTGATGGAAGGGAACACATGCCAGATGGGCGGACAAACAAAGGGACGCTGGTAGACGATACAAACACCTCCGCCGCAGACATAAAACCCGCCGCCGAAGGAAATGAAATTTTTGATGATAAGGGTGGTAAGAAGAACTCAACTTATAGTGAAATGAAAATTAGCCCGACTAACATGCTTGCTAGGAGTCCAACCATGGTGCCTGGGTGCCAAGGCGGACAGACTCACGATGGGGCGGAGTTGGAAGCCAAAAGATGTCAAGGTGAGGCAATGAAGGTTGTGAAGGGCCCGCCTGGGCATACAAATGAATTTTGCCCGACCATACCACACATTGGCAACCTGGAGGGAATGATAGCTAGACCAAGCGGACAGAGGATTGCAGGAACGGAGATGGAGGTTAATTTTGGGCATGAGAAAGCAACGAAGGGCAAGGAGGCGATATCTGCTCGAGCTATTGAAAATAGCCCGACTATACCACCCCCTGGGATGCTAGAAACGCAGGAGACTGGAATAGGCAGACAAAAGGAGGTTGAGGTGGTTGTGAGTGACCAAATGTATAAAACCGATGCCAAAGGTATGAAGCAAGCGGAAGTGAGCCCTGCCCTTGAAATTCCCTCGACTATACCTCATGTTGGGAAGCAGTTGGGATCATCAAATCGGCCAGGCGGGAAGATGCAAATTTCGGGTGAAAATGACCGAGCAATTGTCGAGGTCCTTGCAAGAGCTTTGTTGGAAAGGAAGGGAAGCAAGTCACATGAAGTTTATGTTGCGGACATGAATATAGCGGAGAGCAGCAGAGAGGCTAAGCACGTAGCCATGACGTTAGCGGAGTCGGTCTTGCACGAGGATGACCACACAGGTATGAATACTGAAAATCTGTACTATACGGATGATGTGTTATCTGATAATGACCAAATGAATGATAGTGACCTGACTACTCGTATTTTGCATGCTCTTGATTTAATGAATGGAAATAACAATTTGTATGATTTGATTGATTCTAATGTGCAACTTGCAGAAACTAGTTCTGATATTGTCAATATTGATAGTACTAAGCAACTTGCTAGGATAGAAGAACAGGATATGAATGCTTTGATTGTTGCTTCTGACACTGTCAAACATGCTAGTATGAATGATAATGTGGTTACGCATGTTACTAGTAATGATATACCTTGTATTGAGAATGTTGATAAGTCTTGTCAATTCATACCTCGTGTTATAACTCATACTACCTGCCCTTCTACTCTCCCTTTGAATGCTAGAGTTGTGACTAGGTTTGGAACTAGTAAGGTGGGTATGGGTAGTAAGATTGGTCTTCCCAATAAGGATTTTCCTGATTTGCCCCGCACGGGCACTATTGCCATTTCTGGTGAGGTCCCTCCAAGGCAAAATGTCTGGACTAAACCTCTACCTAAAACCTTCATGAATAGAGGTATAGGGGGAACTCTAGAGTATACACCCCCAACGGGCGATACTGTTAAGATAAAGTGTGCTGAAACACTTCCTAGAGAACAAGTGTTGGGTAGTTGTTTACTTGGACAATATGTAGGATATTACCCGGGGTATTATGCTATTAGGGATCTCCAACAATATTGAGGGGTTCAGTCTAGACTTAAGATGGAAGCCGGGTGGTTAATTTTCATGTTTGACAACGATGGAGACAGGGATAAGGTACTCGGGGGGGGGGGGACCTTACTAGATTCATGGACGACCCTTAATTCTTAAGCATGTCCCTGATAAATTTGCTTTTAATAAGAGGGATGTTGCTACCATCCCTCTTTAGGTTAGACTTTATGGGATCCCAAATGACTTTTGGTCACTTGACATCTTGGGTCGGGTGGCCTCCATGTTGGGCAAACCCCTACACATGGATCCTGTTACTGGAGAGAGAAAAAGGGGTTCTTATGCGAGAGTTCTTATTGAAATGAACTTCGCACAGGAGATCAAAAGAGAGGTTACTCTTGAGTTTGATGACGGGATTAAGGTTGTGTGCACTGTGCTTATTGAAAATGAGCCTAAGTATTGTAAAGGGTGTCTTACTTTCGGACATAATGAGGAAGACTGTTCCTTTAAGGAAAAGAGCGGTAACCCAGAGTTGAGACCTAGAATGAAAATTGGAGAGGGAAATACCAAAGATGAAGGTGAGACTAATAAAGATGATAGGAGGGAGCCTAGGGATGGTAGTGCCCCTCAGACACAAGATAAAGAGAGATTTACTAATGAAAGAAATAGACGATACACTGCTGTGGAAAAAGGGAAAGCTAAAATTGGGGAGGAACCTAAACTTCCCGGGAAGGAGGGTGAGCCAGAGGTTGTCAGGCCCAAAGTGATTAGTAGGCCTAAAACTGATGCTGAGAGGCCCATGAGTAAGTCTGCCATTAGACGTCGTCGACGCCGTGAGGTGAAGAAGGCGAATAATGACGAGACGGTGGATGTGGAGGTCGGCCAGGTGGTTGCTATAAAGACCACTTTGGTAGAGGGTGACCGAAGCAGACACAGAAAGGAAAGTACTTCTCAGGAACAAAGGGTCCAAGGAGATGCCTCACGGAAAGGTGAGACTAAAGCGCGTGCTAAAGTTTCTCCTCCTAGAATAATAAACAAATCTTCCTTGGGAAGGAAGAGGGTGGAGGTTGTAGAGGAGGATGATACTAGTTCTGAAAAGGAGGATGTTCGTACTGAGATGGATATGATGAGGATAGCACGGACTATACTTACACTGAGGGAAGTGAAACAGAGGCTGAGAATAAAGGACATAGATATGAGGAGGCCACGGGAGTCGAAGAGGACTTTGAGGATAGCTTGGAGGAAACGGACCAGGATAGGGAGGTGGAACAAGTTAGTGTTGAAAGTAGGAGAAAATCCATTACCGCCCTAGTATTAAAACCTCCAATACCTACAAGGTATTGGATATCGAGACGGATCATGGTAAGGGTACGGACAGGGATGAGGGGTTCCAGAGTGTTCTATCGAGGTCGGACAGGCGTGCGCACCGCACCCAGAAGACCAGAGATAGTGGTGAAAAGGCTAAAGCCCAAGACATTCTTAAAGCCACTAGGATAAGGAAACAGCAAAGGAGGGATGTTGTAGTCATACCTGAGCGTAGATCTATGAGACTTGCTTCTAGTTCCCAGATGAGAGCGGAGATTAGGGCTCAGGGGAGGACTACTAGACAGACGGTCTCCCGATGAGTGTCATATCCTGGAATGTCTAGGGGTTCACCCAACCCCGGAAACAAAAAGGATTGACCGAGCTGTTGAGGGGGTTTGATGGTTGTTTGTGTGGTGTGCTTGAGACTAGGCATGAGGCCAAACCTTGGGATATTCATCGTGTGATGACTTCCAGCTTCTCGAACTAGAAGTACACCACTAACTTTGAAGTGGATGATAAGTGTGGTATTCTGGTCCTCTGGGATGATACCCGTCTTGACCTTATAGTTGGAGAGATTGGGGAACATTTCATTAATGTCCTAGTTACTTGCAGAGTAACTAGGGTTCAGTATGGGATTTGTTTCGTTTATGGGAAAGGTAGCATTGCCTACAGGAGGAAAGTGTGGGACCCCATTAGACGTTGTTTTAGGAGTCATCCCTTACCTTGGCTTGTACTGGGTGACTTCAATAATGTCATGCACCCAAATGAGAGGATTAATGGGGAGCCCGTACGAATGTAGGGGCATGTTGGATGCTTGTCAGGAGTTAGGGCTTATAAATGTACTATTCACGAGTGATAATAAATTCACTTGGACGAATGGAACTATCTGGAGCAGAATTGACAGAGTTTTTGTCAATTCTGACTGGCTTGACCAGGAGATGTACTGCCGGGCTAGTTTTCCGAACGAATGGCAATTTTCGGACCACAAACCGGCTCTAGCTCATCTCCTTCGTCGTCCGCTGGCTGGGAAGCCTAATTTTAAGTTCTTTAACATGTGGACTACTCATGATCAGTTTCAGGAGATTGTTAAGGAGAACTGGAGTTGTCACCTCCGGGGAACTTACCAATTCCGTCTCTATAGGCTCCTTTGTGGTATGAAAGGTCCACTTCGTGGGCTTAATAAGAGACATTCAGGTCACATTTCTGAGAAGGCTAAAATAGCCAATGAGGAGTATATCACTGTTGAGAGGAGTTTCTTTGAACAATAGGCTAAGTTGAGGCATGTTCTCAACAGTGATAGAACTACTTCATACTTTCATGGTCTCATGAAGGCAAATGGACGAAGGAATTTTATTCGTGCTATCCATTTGGAGGACGGATCTACCACCACTTCTCTGGAAGGAGTGGTTGATGAGTTTGTGACCTACTTTCGGGGGCTTTTCGGAACGGAGAGGCAGGTTGAGGTGGCCCCGAGGGAGTGGTTTGCGGTGGGACCACGAGTTGTGGATGAGGACGAGAGGAGGCTCATTGGACAGGTCTCCAATGCTGAGATTAAGCAGGCTATCTGGTCGATTGAAGACCTTAGATCACCTAGTCCTGATGGTTTTTCTTCTAAGTTTTTCAAAAACACTTGGGAGACGACTGAGGGTGAGGTGTGTGCTGTTGTTCGGGAGTTTTTCGTTAATGGGAAACTGCTCGGGAAAATTAATCACACTTCGGTTTCTTTAATTGCCAAAGTTGATTCCCCCACTCGAGTGGATCAGTTTAGGCCCATTTCTTGTTGTAATGTTGTGTATAAAATCATCACCAAACTGATTGCAAATAGATTAGGTCCGTGTCTTGGGTATCTCATTGACCTGACACAATTTGCTTTCGTTCCAGGAAGGTTGATGTCTGATAACATTTTCCTGGTCCAGGAACTTTTGCGGAGATTTAGAGTCAGGAGGGATACTAAGCGTTGTTTTATGAACATTGATTTAGCTAAAGCGTATGATACGATCTCTTGGCATTTCCTCCGTTATGCCATGACAAAGTTGAGTTTCCCGACCAGGTTCATTGACTAGGTGATGGAGTGTGTCACCACGGCATCTTACTCCATCCGGGTAAACAAAACTATGCATGGCTTATTTAAGGGTAAGTGTGGACTCAGACAAGGGTGCCCTATGTCTCCTTTGTTGTTTGTCATCTGTATGGAATTCCTTTTCAAGTTGATACGCAATGAGACGGCTAGACCCGAGTTTCGTTTCCATCAGCACTGTGAGGAGCTTAGGATTTCTCACCTGATGTATGCGGATGATGTCGTCCTCTTTTGTAGAGGAGATGCCCAGTCTGTAAGCATCCTGATGGACTGTTTACACAGATTTGAGAAGATTTCGGGTTTGGCAGTTAGTCTCCCTAAATCTTCTATTTTCCTTGCCTATGTTTCTGAGACAGAGGCAAATGATCTAACTATTCTTTCAGGATTCTCTACGGGAACTTTTTCTTTGCGATATCTGGGATTTCCAATAGCACCTCATGTCTTGCGTGCGGCCGATTACTCCCCTCTCCTTGACAAGATTGGGAAGTATATCTGTGCGTGGAACAAGAGGCATTTCTCTTTTGCAGGTAGGCTTGAGCTAGTCAGAACGGTCCTACAGGGTACATAGAGCTTCTGGGTATCTCTGTTGCCAGTCCCCGCCATGGTGATTGATATGCTGATAGGATTCTGCAGACAGTTCCTTTGGAGTTGGCCCAGAGTAGCTCGGACACGGGTATGCATGCCCAGGAGAGAGGGTGGACTGGGTCTCCTTAACCTTAGGTGTTGGAACTCGGCGTTTATGTGCAAGTATTACTGGCACATTCATGCTAAGAGGGACAACCTCTGGGTAAGGTGGATTCACCACAGATACTTGCAGGTGGTTGAGCCAGACCATTGGGTGGCCCATCGACGTGACTCGCCTCTGGTGAAGGCAATCATCAGAGCCAGAGACGAGGCAGGCACATATGTGGACCAGGAGACGACGCTGGAAGAGATCCTTGAGAGCTGCTACCATGGATGCAAGTTCAGAGTCACAGAGGCATATGATATCATCAGGGAGCATGGAGAGGAGGTTGACTGGTTCAGAATTGTATGGGATACGGGCAATACGCCCAAGCACTGCTTCATACTCTGGATGGAGATTCTTGGCCGCCTTTCCACCAAAGATAGACTACACTTCTTGGACATAGACCTTACATGTCACTGGTGTGGCCTAGAAAGTGAGTCACATGACCACTTGTTTTTTGGTTGTACCTATGCGAGAGAGGTGTGGAGACAGGTGTGCCAGGGATTCCGAATGCCTACTGAGATATATACGAGAGCTGATTTCACGACCTACCTTCTCAGCACTGCACCGGGAAGGAGTTGGACGAGTAGGGCACGCATTTATGCCTTCTCGGCGGCGATATACTACCTATGACATTCCAGGAATGCCTTAGTATTTGACTGGAACAAGATACCCATTGATATCCTGGTACGGAGATGATCAGAGGACACATATACAGACTACTCCATGAGGCCTTCCCGTCCAGGGTTGGCGAGAGGTTTGAGGTTTAGTCCTTTTCATGTTTGATATACTAGAGTTGTATTCTGCTCTTGGTCTGTACTACTGTTTTGCTTTGTTTCTTTGTTCCGGACTAGGGACCCATTTGTTGATGGCTTTGCCGAAGGTGAATGATACCTTGATCCGATGGATAGGCACACGTCTGGTTTATGAGTGTCCATTTCTGCTGATGGCTTTGCCGAAGGTGGAAGGGCCCCATAGGCAGTGCCATTAGGATTTCATTTGTTTTATTTATAGTTTGTTGATGGTAGATGGTACGTTCAAGAGGATTACATGCTTACCTGAAGTACTTGGACACTGTGTTTTAGCCCTTTGTACTTTACTTTAATGTACTCTTACGCTTTGTAGGTTTAATCAAGGCTATTTTGGTCCCGGTTAAGCTTTACTTTTTCTCACATCTATGAATTTACCATTTATCAAAAAAAAAAAAATCAGAGATAACAATCAAGTATTACTATGTAGAACCTCTTCACAGAGACATGACTAAGCAACCAAAGAAAGTAAATCTTATCACGCAATAAAATTCACATTTTGCTGTGATATATTATAGAGGGAAACATCAGGGAATAAGACCTCTTAAACCTCATATAACTCAATAATTAAAGTGAATGCAAAAAACTCATTGAATCACTGCAAAAAAACAATTCATGAGATGAACATAAGTAATATAAAGAAAGGAGGAAAAAATGACAGTATGATCATTTCAAGTAGAAGCAAAAACAAAATCTCAGTAAGATTTACAATATCATTTGTAATAGCAATATAAGTGTTTGGTCGAAATTAACAGGGACTTATTTCATTAGATTATCATAGCACTGAAGCTCCAAAGACGAAATCATCCTGTCAATATCTTTGAATGTAATTAGAGCTCTATGCACCGGTAAGCAATTGACTACTCACAAAAAAATAAAGAGAAAAAATAGCAAAAGGAGTGCTGAGATGGAAACTGAGAGATTATAAGCAATTGAAGGCGTTGACAGCTCCCAACGCGGCCGAATCCATACGCTGTTCTCCCTCCAAGCACCATAGGTGCAAGAGGCGGCGGCATAGGTATTGGCTTCAAAGAATTAGGTGCCGCAACGACCTTAAAACCCTAATCGGGACCCCCATCCTCCACCGCCAACCTCGGCTCATCCTCATCCTCCGAAGCAGAGGCAGAAGATAAATTGAAGTTGATAAGACCTCATGACTCAAGCAAACGAAGACTTTCCGGAGTAGACACACATCGCCGACGAGCGACTTTCTAACCTCGGTAAAGGAGAGCTTCCGAGACGGGTCTTCTCTAAACTTAGAGATGATGAAACTCCATGAGGGCCGATCTCTCGGTGTAAAAGAAAAGTAAGAAAGAGAGGAGTAAGATTCCAACATGAGCCCAACAGTGCCAAATAAATTGAATAATAACATCCAACCGCTTAGGGGTTTTTAATCATATTCGAATATCGAAAAAAAGATATTATTGTCCTTAACAATAAGTGATACTTCAATTTCTGATATCAGACTCATGCACCATACAAATTATCGATGTTTCTAGTTAGAGTTGAGGGCAGATAGGCATGAAAGAAGAAACTCGAAGAAGGTGACAAAAGAATCGAAGAACGAGACTCGTTCACGCGAAGAAGGCAAAGGCGCAAGCAAGGTGAGTGAGATTTGAGCTTGAATTTTCGTTCTTCCTTTGTTTTTTGTTGTTTGTTTGTGTCCCATCCTCGACTTCTTTGAACTGTCTTACTGTAGCCTTGTTTTGAAATGCAGAATTGGAACCCTAGCGTTCATTGTTTTTGAAAAATCTTTTTCATCCTTTTAATTTAATTTTTTTTTGAAACCACAAGGTAAGCCATTAGGTTAAATTATCTCTTAGAGAAATTTCACCCTAGAGCATCCTTCCGGATGAGATCGTCAACCACAAAAGTAGACAAATCTGACGATAGAGGGCAGTCGTATTTCAGCTCAGCAAGCTTGTCTGCAACACTATAGACCTCTCTGAACACATGAATAATCCTAACCTGACAGAAGCTCACTAAAATATTAGTAATATCTGATAAAATGAGGTTAAGATCCCAAGGGGTTACAGATCTGCTTAACAGAGTTAATAACAAAAAGGCAATCCCCTAATCTCCAAATCATATACCCAAATCAGACCTTCCATTAGCGCACATGCTTCAGCATGCAGGACAAATATGTTATCACATTGCCCATAGCCAAGGAAAATCGTTAAAACATCATGATTTCGAAGGATAAAGCCGTAGGCTAAGTTACCTAATTTTTTTTTAGAACCATCGAAATTCAATTTAACAAAGTCTTTTTTTGGCTTGATCCAATGGATATATTTTGTTTTCCTCTTGTTCTTATTTATGTTACCTTTGTGTTGATTTGTTCCTTTCTTGATTGATTCCAATCATTGATTTGATTACAGACAAGTAAGTCAATATTATGAGGATTCTTTTTATTAAAGATTCTTTGGTTTCTTGCAGACCATACATTCCACCAAACTAACATCAGATAGATGAGATCGGAATCAGATAAATTAACCTTAAGCCAATTGAACTTCATGGAAATGTTAGAGACCAAATCGTTAGCTAAGCTAATATCCTTCTTGACCCTAGTAATTGTGATGATTTCAACAAGAAATTGGCACTTAAAGAATTGATGTTTTGCCGATTCATACGGGTGATTATATTGACTGCAATTCATAGGAACTGGTATTTTTTTTGTTTTTCTATGTTCTCTTTTGTTGGAAGTCCATTAATAGATAGTCTTCATAAGAATTTCTTAACCTTAGGTATTATATTCAAATCCCAAATCCACTCATTCGAATTTATAGTTAAATGTCTATTCGTGTAGATAAGATTCATCTCTAATTTTGTAGAATAACTCCCATTATCCGAAGGAGCCTAGTAAAGACGGTCCTGGATAAAGGTTTTAGGGAGTTGATAAGATTTGATTGTTAAAGTTATTTCCAAAGGTAAAACAGGGCCTAGCACCAGGTCATTCTTTTGGAGATTCCAACTATTCTCTTTCATATAACAATTTACTAATTCCCCCTCACTAATTAATTCAATATTCTTGCATATCTTAATTAAAGGTTCATTCGTAATCCATCGATCTTTCCAAAATTTAACAGTATTATCATCTCCAACATTCCAACGGAAACCTAATTCAAACTTTGTTCTCAACTTCATAAGTTTCTTGCATTGCTAGGAAGAATTCTCATTTATTTTATATTTCCAAAGTAACGTTCCTTTAAGATACTTCTCATTCACAATTATTACCCATATATTATCATGTTCATCCATTATTTTCCATAATAATTTCATTTGGAGAACTTTATTCATCTCCTTTGCCTTCCTAATTCCCACACCTCCGAACTTCTTAGGTTTACATATCCTATCCTAGCTAATAAGCGGATGGACATTAGGTCCCTTATTTCAGAAGAAATTTCTATTAATTTGGTCTAGTTCCTTATGAATACTAGCAAGAAGTAGAAAGCTTTGCATAATGAAGTTTGGTTTTGCATCCAGATTAACTTTAATTAACGTAGCTCTTCCTTCTTTGAAAAGAGAGGAAGCCTTCCATTTAGTTAGTTGTTGTTTAGATTTAGTAATGACGTCTTCAAAAACGCCTTCCATTGATTATAAGACATCCAAGATATTTCTCCAGGCAGTTAGAACCGGAGATACCCTAACTAAGTTAGATTTGTCGTTTAATCGAATTCTCTACATTATTAGATGTTTGAAAAGCCGATTTTTGATGATTTATTTTCTGACCAGAAATGAGGCAATATCCATTCAAGATTTCTAATATTCTAGCACTAGCTCCCAAGGAAGCTTTTGTAAAAATGATAATATCATTAGCGAAGGCTAAAAAAAGGAATAATTGTTCCTTGTTTAGTAATAGGGAACCCAATGTTTTTCTTATTCTTGCTACTTGCTTTTTGAATATTTCAAGCAAGGACCTCAACTCCTAAAAAAGGAGCATAGGAGAGATGGGGTCACCTTGACGAAGGCCTCTTTTAGGGAAAATCAAGTCTGAAGGTTTGTCGTTAATCATAATGGAATATGAGACAGAGGAAATGCATTCCATAATCCAATTAATGAATTTATTAATAAATCCAAAATTTCCCCAGACAGAACAAATAAAAGGCCATTCAACCAGATCATACACTTTTTTCATATCCAACTTGATCGCCATATATCCTTCCTTATCTTTCTTTGTCTCCTAAATCCAAGAAAAATTTCATGAGCAATTAAGATATTTTCATGGATTGCTCTTTTTTGGATGAATGCACTTTGTAGTTGGTGAATTAGTTTGGATAATATAATTTTGAGTCTAGAAGCCAATATTTTTGCTATGATCTTGTAAGTTGTAGAACATAGGCTTATAGGTCTGAAATCATTTGTTGAGATTGAGTTGGAATAAGGGTAATAAATATGTGATTTACTTGCTTTAGTAATTTTCCGGAGTGATACAATCTTTTAATAGACCGACAAACAGAAGGACAACAATATCCCAATAATTCTGGAAGAAACCCGCCGGCATACCATCCGAACCAAGAGATTTATCACTTCCAATTTCAAAAAATGCAGTTTTAATGTTGCTATTTGAGAATGGTTTGGTCAGATACATATTATCCCCATCACTAATTTCTTTAGAAATAACCTGAAGATATTGTTCAAGCTTATTTTGATCACCATCAGAAGCGAGGAAACGATTTTTATAGTCATTAAAGAATTCTTGAAAAATGTCTTCTTCCGTATTAACCCAATGTCCATCATTTCTTCTAATAGAGTTGATTGTGTTCCTGTTTCTTCTTCCAGTCGCTTTTCTGTGGAAGTAATTTGTGTTCTTATTTCCAACTTCTAATGATTTAACATTAGTTTAAAAGATAGGATTTTCGAATCCTAATTAATGATGATTAAGGCGGATTAAACTTAATCATTGATGATAATATTGGGTTAACTTGCGAACGGTGTGAGATTGACGAGCATGAATTCCACTGTTATGTTTCAGGCTTGAAATTAGCCTTGTGGAAAATTTTCACTTTTTCCTTCGGGGAATAATTTTTATCTTCGGTATTATTTGGAGTATTTGGGAGCTCCAATAAATAAAGTTGCAGTTGAGATAAATGATCAGGACATCGGATATGTCCTCGATATGAAATAATATGGAAAGGCAAAACGGACAATAGAGTCGCTATTCCGATTCTTAGCGGTTAAGAATTAAGGCTTAGGAATGCCCATTTTCCGAGAAATTTGCGGAATAATTATCCTGATAATATTGCGGTTTTTTTGTACCAATTTCATAAAGTTTGAAGACCGGAAAATATAACCGCGTTTCAATTAAATAGATTGGATAAACATATATATATATATATATATATATATATATATAT
>NCTC01004148.1:0-13144 GCA_002319775.1 Fagopyrum tataricum | reverse complement strand
GCTAAGGCCAAAACGGCTCACAAAGACCAAGGCTCTTACCAGCCTAGAACTGTTGCGGTTCCAAGGTTGACATGAATTTGTTTATGCCTTGGATTATGATGGAATAGATTGTGCCTTAATTGGTGTGAATTACTTTAAATCTTATGGGTTGGTTCGGATTCAATCTGGTTTAGAAACCTTCTAAACCGGTAACCTAAGTTGAAATTGATACGTAACTGTGATATTCCTCCTTGGATACATAAGAGAATTGACCATAAGTAATAAAGGTGAAACCTTTATTCGATAAAATGTGTCATTATTCCTTCCTTAAGACAAGTAATTCCTGAGACGTAATTGTAAAGGATTACTTGATCCTTAATTTAGTAATATGGTTTGTTTACATTTTCCCCCTCTTTACCTTGAGACGTAACAGTAATAGGTAATTAGGAGTGAAACTAGATGTTCTTGAGATGTAACGGTAATAGACCATCAAAGGAGAAACGTTCATCCTTGCTCGCTTTTCAATCATAGATGTCTTGTGAGATTATCCTAAGTTCATGTGTCATAAACAATGATCTTGAACCCTTGAAAATCATTTTCTTCCATTTAATTTGATTATCTTTTATTTTGCTTGTTTTATAAAACTATTTTTGATTGAAGGTGACATTCAATTGAGGGCAACCCAAAACTTTCAAAAACGTTTGATTTCTCACCCGTATCTTTTCAATCCCTTTCTTAGTCTAGATCTATTCTATTTATAATCACTATTGCGAATTAAACCACACGGTCTTTGAGTTCGACCCTGGAACACTTGTCCTACTTCGTACGATTCATACACTGTGGGTTCGTTGTTATTTAGGGGAATTATTTACAAGTTATAAATTTAAAACTATCCCTTACATATTATAAATTTGGTGAATTTCAGTTTTAAAATTGTCTATTTTCAAGGGTATAAATATTCACTAACAATTTCAATTTTTATCCGATATGATTTTTCTAAAAGTTCAATCTTATAATTTTGATTTTATTAGTTACGTATTTCAAATTTGGTGAATTTCAATTTAAAATTTTCACTTATAAAATTATATATTTTTAAAGACATAAATATTCGCTAACGGTTTCTATTTTTATTTGATATGATTTTAAAAAAAATTTGCTCTTATAAACTTGAATTATAAAATTTCGATTTTTTATAAGTTATGTATTTCAGTTTTGGTGAATTTAAATTTCAAAATTTTACATTTCAAATCATCTAGTTTTGAGGCTATAAATATTCACTAACAGTTTTGATTTTTATCCGATATGATTTTTTGAAATTTTAAATTATATATTATAATTTTAAAGTTTTGATTTTTATCAGCTTTAAAATTATCTATTTTTAAGGTATAAATATTGACTAATAATTTGATTTTTATTCTAAATTATTTTAAAAAATATTGCTCTTATAAAATTTGAAATTTAAAATTTCTATATTTATAAGTTACATATTTTAAATTTGGTCAGTTTAAATTTTAAAACTTTCATCTTTAAAATAATCTATTTTTAACAGTGTAATATTCAATAAAAATTTCGATTTTTATCCGATATGATTTTAAAAAAATTTCACTCTTATAAAATTAAAATTAAAATTTTTGATTTTTTTTTATAAGCCCCGTATTTCAGATTTGGTGACTTTTAATTTTAAAATATTGACTTTTAAATTATCTATTTTAAGTATCTAATAAAAACTTGGGTTAAATATTTAATCTTATATGTATTTAATTATAAATATTGGTTTAAGAAAATACATATTTGATATTTAGGGGTGTGATTAGATTACATTAATTGATATAATATCTATTCTAATTTTTTTATTTATTTTGCAATTTAAATTAAATTTTAAATAAATATTAATTTGAAGTACATATTTGGTAGAAAAGCTCCTTGATTGGAACGTTGTTAGCTCTTCCACCTGCGCTTTGCAACCGCGACACTGAATCATCCAATCATTTATGGTTCAAGTGCTCCTACAATTCTCTCGTCCTTGATATTGTTCTTAGATGGATACGAGTCCCAACAAGATACAACAACATGCATGAGCTTGTAAATGACCTTTGCAGTTCCAACACACACTGGCAAAAAGGACTTCATAACTAAAGTCAGGAATGCAACGACCACAACGCTCATTTACTACACATGCATGGAAAGCCCGGAATGACTGCGTAAATATCACCATCAACTCCATGAAAAATAATATCTCCGCCAAATGAAAAATCATGAACAGAGTTGAGTTAGCCTGGGCTAATATCTTGAAGATCACCCAATCACACTAAACGGATGTTTCCTCTTTTTAATTTTGCTCTTTACTGGAAAAAGTCTCTGATGCAATGATCCAAGCCAAAGGCTCATGTCTTCTCCCCTTATCAATATACGTACTTTTTTTTAAAAAAAATTGAGACGAAATTTAATAAAAAAATATAATCCTAAATAAATTTTGAACACAGATCCTAAACTAATTTATTTTTTAACCCGACTGTTTTTTTTTATATAAATATGAACCCATAATCTACTAAAAATTCAAAAGGCGGCTAGAAAAAAAGAAGAAGAAGTTTATAGAAAGCACAAAAGATTGAAAAGTAGAAACAGTAGGAAGCAAACAACAGTAGTTATATTGGTTAACAATTCAAGTTTATAACAAAATACCCTGATTTACGGGTCATTTTGTGTAATTTTAGCTGACGCTACGCGTTTTCCCAGACAGCATGGCTTCATTGGCTTGGGGTGTGAATGAGACTGTGGGCCATACATATATAAGGGCCCGGCCCTACTTTGCCAGTTCAAAGGCAGCCCAAACCCAGCTGTCTCCAGGGATTCTCTTCCATCGCCGCAATTCTAACCAAACCTCATTTCTCCTATATATATATATATATATATATATATATATATATATATATATATATATATATATACTATGATAAATAAATGAATGTGTTTTAACATTAGAAATTTGATCATAATTATTTTTAGTTTTTTAAACCAATAAATAAGGGATTGGACTCTTATAAAGTTACAGAATTAACTTCATGATGAAGTTGATTTTATCTGAACTCTTAATTTAAGTTAAAGGTTAAGATCGATACATATAAATTTAACTTTTAATAAAAATAAAAATATATATTCAAATTTTTTTTTTTTTTTTTTAATATATCACTAAGACAATAGTTAAAATAAGATACTAAGATTTATACGTCACTCTTCTTTTACAAAATATGAATGATTGAATTCTCCCATTTGACCATCTAAATGTTTATTTGTAATCTCCATCCCGTCCAGATTAATAATTTTTCTTTCACGTGTTGAAATGTATTAGACTTGTTCAATCACCACGCTTGTTTACTTGATAATTTAGATCTAAAACATAATGAAAAAAAGGGGGAAAAAAACTTAAAGGAAAAAAAAATCCAAAATTTATTATAATATCTATGAATAACAATTATCATCGTGGTAAACCGTATTAGAGAATAATTGCAACGGGGTAAAATCCCTAGTCGAAATATCTCTACTATAACAAAATTTCAAAAGTGAAGAGGACACCCCTCTAAACTCTAATGACATCGGATATCTCCGGTAACATTTTTATGAACATTTTTTTCCTTAGAAATCTTAATCTTTAACCACCAAAGTTATACACTTTTATATGTCAAGACTCCCGTGTTTTGTAGTGTCATCTTCTTAGCTTGATGTTGTTTTTGGTGGTGTTTTGAGTGTTTTGTCTAGGAGAGGACGTAAATTTGTGATCGAATCCTGATGGCTCTATTGCGTGTCCACAGTTGTTCCTAAGACTTCTTACTTGTGTACTTCCTTCAAAGACGAACATTGTACTCACCACTATTGTTGACTGAATCATCCTACTTTCCATTGAAGATCTACTTGCTCTCGGGCTTTCTTGATGTATTTTTGTCTGTTTCTTTTTCTGTTGGTGTGGTTATTCATAACGGTTAGTTCATCTGCCGATCTTTTTCGGCCTTTTGATTCACTAGATTGCATGTCATCTAGTGTCGAACCGCTTTTCTTTATCAAAAAAAAGGGAGAATGATTATGTGCTTGCAGTTTCATGTGTCGCATTGTCAAATGTGTGTAAAATTGCCACACACACAACTTTACCCTTTGAATACATGTGTTATTCTTTAAAAAAAATTAGTAAATACAGTAACATTTGTCGTTAAATTAATTTGATACCCATATTTTACGTGGTTTGATGTTTTTTTGTCGGAAAGAGGGAGTATCCCTCGCACCAAAACGCTTTATTTATAACGAAGAAAGCATTAGACCGGAACAAAGCATAGTAGTGATCGTGTAAGTTTTACCGTAATGAAACTACATCCCCGCAATGATACGAAATCATTTGTAGTATACGGGTTATCGAACTCAAAGATTGTATCTGATTTAGCAACCCTTAATTAGTAATCAGTTAATTAGTATTATGTAGGCAATGAGGAGAAATTAAAGAAGGAAAACAAAAGAAGTTCTTGATTTAGGATGATTATAGGGAGGAATGATCTAAGGAAGTATAGAATCCCCACTAGAATACAATAAGACTACTAATGCATATATGTTGTAGTGAACATTGATAAGAGAGACAAAACAAGTAATCATCTAAAGTAGCCTTGGGCATAGACAAATCAAGACCGTGCTTTCCAACTCACGTAGCTCTCAATCCAGCGGTTCGGCGAGTATAAGAAAACCCATTAACACTTAATAACCCGGAAAATATCAAGAAAACCTTCACAGTTAAGTCCTTCAGTTTAAAAGTTACAAAGATTGGTGAAATCTATGATGATTAGGCTTCTCCTCTCAAACGGACCTCCATTGATTCACCTTCCTTAGCAACACACTCAATCTCCGAGGTGGTGATAAGAGGCGTGACTAGTGTGAAAAACGGGACAATGGAAATGTTGTATTCTATTACAGGATCGGAAGTCGCATGTGTTGTAGTTTCAGCATCGTGATCATGTACTTCCAGGAAGGTTTCTGGTTCCTCCTCTTCTAGCATACTTTTTACTGATTCTTCTTCTGGGAAGGCCTTTTTGAGGGTTTCTAGGAAGTCGAAGGGTTTGACATGCTGAGACATGTCAGAAATCTTGTTTGTAGGTGGTCCGTTTAGAGCTTTGTTGGCTAGTAAACATTGTCCTTTCTCGAACTCAAGGGGGGTCTTCATCACTGTCTTGTTCGTCTTGGCTCACTTGTCGTCCGGAATCATCTTCCTGCTCGGATCTTGATTCTTATTGGCTCTAGTCATTGATTACCAATGTTTGTTTGTTGGGCAGTCCTCATCATATGTCCTTTACCCTAACACTTGAAAAAAGTCACATCCCTAGCTCTAGTGAGGTTAGAGGAGTTACTCCCCTAAGATGGTGTTGGAGTAGGAGTTTGTCGTAGCTACGCGGTTTCTTGATGAAGATCCGGTCTCGCGGATAGCTGGTGTGGCCTCCTTGTTTAGGTTATTCCTCTAAGTTGGCGTGTCTCGCCGGTCTTGATTTCTAGCCTTGATCTTCCTTTCGACTCGAATTGCTAGATGTAGCAAATCGACCTCACTTGCCAACGAAGGGTGGAAAATCCTTAGGTATCGAGCCATGGTGGATTCTTCTTCCTCGTACACGTCAGCTCGGACCATTGCCATTTTCATGGCATTGTATGCTTCCTCAACGCCAATTGTCCCTTGCTTTAGGTTTTCCAACGTTTGACGTAGTTCCTACCCATGGGGTGGACCAAAATGTGCTTTCATGACAACCTTCACATGGTCCCACATGGTGATATCCACATCTAGACTTCGTCTTCTCTTCTTCACAAGGTTAGTCCACCAAATTAAAGCATCATTCGTAAATTCAAGCGTGACATATTGTACCTTCCGTCCTTCAAGGACGTGGTGACAACTCCACATTTGTTCTACCTTCGCTTCCCAAGCTAAGTGTAAGAGCCTTAGTCTTTTGGACCTAGTTTTTACCTTAGCCGCCCCCGCGGGCTTGTGTGCCGCCCAGCGGGTTTCCGCCCCTGCGGTTTCCGACAGCTGCAGCCGGTTTTGTCGACTCTTTGACCGTGCTTTACCTTCTCCTTTCCTTTCTTCTTAAGACTCTTCTGTGGCTCGTGAGCAAGGGTTTCCATTCCTTTTCCCAGCCTTACGTCCTTCTTGCTTCCTCTTTCATCTCCTTGATCTTGTGTGTGAGTTCTCTTGAAGTTTGCAAGAGAATTTGTGGTGTGACTTTGCTGAGGTTGCTTTTGTGTATGATTGTTGAGCTTGTAATGCCAGCTGAGAGTGTGTTTGTTCTTCCCTTGGGTGATCACAGCAGTAGAGGTGAGCTTCTTGCTTCTTCTTCCTTTCTTTCTTCCTTGATTCCTCTTCCTAGCTTAGGATTAGATGGATTGAATGTAGATTGATGATGGAATATGTATGTATATGTATGCACTTGGGTGTGGAATGGAGAAGACGTGATTTGATCACCTGAAGAGCCGAAGAAGAGTCGCGGGATCACGTTCTACACCGTCGCCGCCCCCGCGTCTGGAAGCCGCCGCCCCTGCGGAAGCCGTGCCACAGCGCCCGTGCTGTGCCTGCGTTGCCTGCGGCCTTTGTCACCGCACCTGCGGCTGAGCCCTGCCGCGCCCGTGGGTGTCTTTTCCGCCCCTGCGTCTCTCTTGTTACGCAAGTGCGTCTTGTCCCGGATCTACCTAGAGTTAGGTAGATCCTTTCCTTTCCTAGTATGAGCGGGTTAGTAGCATGCTAGGTACGTGTATGAGGATAAAATGATGAGGATGTGATATATCTGTATGCCAGTTATGGCTTTGAGGTTTATGAGTTAGGATATGATCCTTATGGATCCCTTGGGTCTAGTTGTGACCCCTATGATGGATATGAGTTTGATATATGTTGTATGCCTTGATATTAGGCAGTGTTGTCCTCCAGTTTGGAGTGGACCGTTTTGAGGGTTGATCGTGGTTGAGACTACTTCAGAGGTTGAGGTGAGTCCATAGGACTTACTTAGCTACCATCCTTATATTGGATGTGTGCATGAGTGGTGTTTGTTATATGTTGTATAGCATGCGATATGCTTCATTACCGACCTATGTTATATTGACCGCCCATTGTAGTGGCTGTGACAACTTACCTTTCATCCCGTAGTGGAGTCTGGGAAGTTCTTTGTAAGCTAGTTAGATCTGGTATACGGGAAGGGCACCTACCACTCCATATGGTATACGGGAAATTGCGTTGATACCACTCCAGCTAGCTATTGCACGCAGAGGCGAGGGTTATATACATTCCTCGTGTCACATATATTCATATGCAAATATATTATTTGAATGATTAACGTTATAAAGATAATAACCGGGTAAATGTGTGAAAGCATGATGATGTGTTAAGATTCCTGATGAGTGTTTGTGCTCTAGCATCTTCTTATATATGTGTATGGTTAGCTAACGGTTTTATACCGTGTTGTAGATCCTTTGTAGGTTAGGAGAGCTGCAGAGTGATCCAAAGGGGTGATCTGCTGAGGGTTCCGTACACTAGGGCGATATCGTGGGATATGGGTTATTTATGTTGTACGGATTTCTGTTTTGACTTTGTACTCAGCGGTACTCTGTATTACCTTTTGATATGTATATATATATATATACATCAGTTTTATGTTTTGTTTTAATCTATTTGTGCCTTGTTGTAAGATTCAGTGAACTTGTTGTCAGGCTAGGGTCATGATCTATTGTGAGATCCTAGCTTAGTAGCACCTCGAGTCCTACGGATTCGGGGTGTTACAAAGTTAGTAGGAGAGCTGCAGAGTGATCCAGAGGGGTGATCTGCTGAGGGTTTCGTACAATGGGGCGATATCGTGGGATATGGGTTATTTATGTTGTACGGATTTCTGTTTTGACTTTGTACTCAGCAGTACTGTGTATTACCTTTTGATATGTATATATTTATACATCAGTTTTATGTTTTGTTTTAATCTATCTGTGCCTTGTTGTAAGATTCAGTGAACTTGTTGTCAGGCTAGGGTCAGGATCCATTGTGAGATCCTAGCCCAGTAGCACCTCGAGTCCTACGGATTCGGGGTGTTTCAAAGTTGGTATTAGAGCCCAGATTGACAACAATGACACTTGTAATCTGCGATAAAGGTCGAATAGATAAATAAACAGAACCCAAAAGGGGCCTGACTTTTCAAAAGGTTTTGGTTTTGAAATGAGTACAAATATTTTGGGATACCGTGTACGTGAGCCATCGCCCCTCTGAAGATCTCGACAGTATAGATATATATATAGATATTCTGTTGTGATTGATTTGATATATATCTATACATATGACATATATATAGCCTTCTAAGTTAGGTTTACGTCTTTTGCAGATGGTTCAGAATAGAGCCTTACCTGCAGCTAGACGAGGTAGGGGTAGACCCCCTCTAGGTAGAGGACGGGGTAGGACTCCTGCTGACGGTTCACATGCAGCAGGAGAGATTCACGAGGAGGTTGCTGAGAGTGCCGTTCCTGAGACTGGGAACGGTGCAACTGAGAGACAAGGAGCACAGAGAGCCCATTCTGGTGATTCTGATCGTGTCTCCATGGGGGGATCAGAGTTCCGAGCTTATATCAGATGAGTAGAGGAGGCTGCCAAAGCCGGTAGACGTGCCCCATATTTACAGGCACGGGAGGGACCATTTGAGAGATCCCACGGAGTGACTCAGGTGCCAGCTGTACAGGCACATGATACTGAGATTCCTCTGGTTCGAGAGGAGCATCGAGGACCTAGACCAGATACTTGGTTGAAGGCATTCCACCAGATGGGTGTACCCTTCTTTCACTAGGAAGGTGGGGTTAGAGGTTGAGTTCTAGATTGGGCATGTGGACTCAGCTCTGGAGTCCATTAGGTGTCCTGCTGACAGGCAGATAGATTTGGTGCAGACTCTGTTCAGAGATTTAGCACAACACTGGTGGAGGTCTGTACGGGGTCAGGTTAGTAGTTATGATCAGATGAGGACCTTGATTAGAGAGTGTTTCTGCCCTGCCTCACTGAGGAGGGAGAAACTGTGGGATTTTGTGGAGGCTGGGTTTGAGGATGTACCAGTCTCCAAGGCTATCAGGAGGTTCCGGGAGGAGCTGGCATTGCTGGGTCCAGCTGCACCTCTTGCAAATCAGCATGTATATCTGTTTTCCCGACGACTGAGGGATACTACCCGGACTTACATGACAGGGTTTCACTGTGAGACCTTGATTGATTATCAGGACAGAGCTTCCGACTATGAGAGGGAGTGAGCTGGTCAGAGGAAAGCATCTCAGACCGGAGGGTCTGAGAAGAGGCAGCGTATAGGGCAGACCAGTGGTACTGGTGGTGCTGCTAGTGATTGGCGTGGTCAGAGACGCCAGAGTCAACCCTCATCTGCACCGGCTGCAGATAAGGGACGTCAGTGTTTTAACTGTGGTGATCCAGGACATATGAGGCCCGAGTGCACGAGGCCACTAGTGACTTGCTACATCTGTGGTAGGCAGGGTCACAGAGCTGTTTACTTCCGACAGGGCGGAGCTTCATCTCAGCAGGGTTCTTCCCCTACTAGTGTAGCGGGAGGTGGGCAGAGGCCACCTCAGCAGCAACAGATACAAGGACTGCAGAGGGTCCCAGATCGCCCTACGACTCAGGGATCTGCTCCTAGGCCGAGTAGAGGCAGAGGTCGTGGTGGGAGCAACACTGATACTAGAGGCCCACAGGGTCGAGTCTTTGAGCTTAGGAGTGCAGAGGAGCCAGCTGCACCGACTGCTACAGGTACCATTCTGATTCATGGTTTACCTGTTAGAGTCTTATTTGATACTGGTGCTACGCATTCTTTTATTTCTGATGCCTGTGTAGAGCGTCTGAGTCTAGATACTGTTGAGGGGATGCCCTTCATTATAAGGTTACCCGATGGTGGTAGGGTCAGAGGTACCCGTGAGATTCATGGTTGTCCCATTTCTGTAGGGACCCGTGTGTTACTAGTTGACTTCTTTGTCATGCCATTAGAGCATGAAAAAGTAATTCTAGGTATGGATTGGATGAATAGACATTCTGCAGTTTTAGATGTAGGTAGGAGGACTGTTACCCTCTCTACCGAGTTAGGTCAGATAGAGGTTTTATGAGGTTGGGACCTTGGAAAGACAGGCACAATTATCAGTGCGATATGGGCAGCTAGACTGATTGCACAGGGTTGTGAGGCCTTCTTGTGTTATGCCATGAAGGAAGGGGAGAGTCCAGCATTAGAGGATATCCCAGTGGTTTGTGATTTTGCAGATGTATTTGTTGAGCCGTCTAGTTTGCCGCCTCAGAGGAGTGTGGATTTCAGTATTGAGTTAGAGCCTGGTACGAGACCGATCTCGAAGGCCCCATACCGGATGGCGCCTGTCGAGATGCTGGAGCTGAAGAAGCAACTTGAGGAGCTGGCTGAGAAGGGCTTCATTCGCCCTAGCGTGTCCTCATGAGCACCTGTCCTCTTCGTACGGAAGAAGGACGGATCACTGAGATTATGCATTGATTACATAGAGCTGAACAAGGTGACCATCAAGACCAAGTATCCACTGCCTCGTATTGATGATTTGTTAGATCAGCTTCAGGGAGCGACTGTATTCTCCAGGATTGACCTGCGCTCATGATATCACCAGCTGAGGGCGAGAGAGCAGGATGTGCACAAGACAACATTCCGGACCAGATATGGCGACTACAAGTTTGTAGTGATGCCATTTGGGCTTACGAATGCCCCAACCGTCTTTATGGAGTTGATGAACAATATATTCATCGACTTCCTGGATCAGTTTGTGGTAGTATTCATAGATGATATTCTAGTATACTCTCGCAGCAGAGAGGAGCATGCAGGACAACTGAGGATTGTATTGCAGGTTTTACGAGATAGAGAACTTTATGTTAAGTTCTCTAAGTGTGAGTTCTGGATGCCAGAGGTAGCATTCCTGGGTCATGTGGTATCAGCTGAAGGCATCAAGGTGGATCCGGCCAAGATTGAGGCAGTAGCAGCTTGGACTACACCGACAAACGTCAAGGAAGTACGTAGTTTCCTTGGCCTAGCCGGTTATTATAGATGCTTTGTGGAGGGATTTTTTGTGATTGTCCGTCCACTGACGAGTTTGCTGAGGAAGACTACCAGATTTGTGTGGTCTGATCAGTGTATGCAGAGTTTTGAGGAGCTGAAGAGACGTCTGACTTCTGCTCCTGTTTTGGCACAACCAGAGGGTACAGAGGATTTTGTGGTATACAGTGATGCATCCAAGCTAGGCTTGGGATGTGTGTTGATGCAGCGGGGCAGAGTGATTGCATATGCGTCTAGACAGCTGAAGACGTATGAGGAGAACTACCCGACTCATGATTTGGAGTTGGCAGCGGTAGTTCACGCACTGAAGATCTGGAGACATTTCTTGTATGGTGTTACATGTCAGATCTTCACAGACCATAAGAGTCTGAAGTACATTTTCACGCAGTGGGAATTAAATAACCGCCAGCGTAGGTGGCTTGAGCTGATCAAGGACTTTGATTTAGAGATTCTGTATCATCCAGGGAAGGCGAACGTTGTCGCCGACGCCCTGAGCAGGAAGACGCCTCGAGAGCAGGCGATTGCGAGAGTGACAGTTCAACATTAGTTACAGAGAGACTTGATCTGGTTAGAGTTGGACATCCAGTTTCCTGATGAGGATGCCCAGCCGCGTACTTTAGAGGTTCTTCCTGATCTGTTGGGTGAGATCAAACAAAAGCAGGAGACCTGCCCGACACTGATGAGGATCCGAGAGAGGATGTCTCGGGATGAGGCACCACAGTTCCTGCTAGGAGCAGATGGAGTATTGAGGCGCCGCGGTCGCGTCTGTGTACTTGCTGATACAGAGCTAAGACAGAGGATTTTACAGGAGGCTCACAGTACACCTTAGTATGTGCATCAAGGTACGAGTAAGATGTATCAGGATTTGAGACGTTTATATTGGTGGGGAGGGCTGAAGCCCGATGTAGCCAGATTTGTGGCACAGTGTGCGACCTGCCAACAGGTCAAGATAGAGCATTATGCTGGGATGAGCAGAGCAGTGTTAGTGGTTTAGCACCTGATCAGATTCAGGATGATGTAGCTCGTGTAGCATTGATTAGAGAGAGGATGCTGACTGCTCAGAGCCGTCAGAAGTCATATGCTGATAGGAGGCGTAGACCTCTAGAGTTCAGAGTAGGCGCCCATGTGTGGCTGAGAGTGTCTCCGACACGAGGTGTTAGGCGTTTTGGTATTAAGGGGAAGTTGAGCCCCCGATATGTCGGACCGTTCGAGATTCTGGATCGGGTTGGGAGCGCAGCATACATATTAGCCTTGCCTCCGAGATTAGAGGGTGTTCACCCTGTATTTCATGTGTCTCAACTGAGGGAGTACATACCAGATCCGAGACACATCATGAGGTATGATGATTTGGTGGTTGAGCCGGACCACACCTTGGTTGAGCACCCGATTGCAGTCCTAGAACGGGGTATGAGACGCCTGCGTTCGAAGGACATTCCTATGCTGAGGATACAGTGGTCGAGACAAGGACCTGATGAGGCTACATGGGAGACTGAGGATAGTATCCAGAGGAACTATCCAGAGTTCTATGCTGAGTTAGATGCACCAGTAGAATCACCGAGTATATCTTAGTACTATCTTGGTGAGTGTTATGTGCTTATATGCTATGATGTGTTTATTTTCATACTAGCTTTGATATGATATATGATCTTATTAGATCTTGTTGTGCTAGTATGATTCTTGTTTATAGCTGGAGATGACTCTTTCCTCCATGCTATTGTGATACGTTTAGGATTCAGCTGGAGATGTTATTCCTCCATGCTATTTTGATGGACATAGTGTTGCTGGAGATGTTTTTCCTCCATGCCTTTCTATTATGAGTACGATACGGCTAGAGATGTGATTCCTCTATGCCTTGTGATATGTTATGGTTTGGCTAGAAATGGTTTTCCTCTATGCCTTGGATAGTGTTTTGTTGCTGGAGTTGATGATTTCCTCCATCCTTATGTTTGAGGTTATAGAGAGAGTTATACCTCGGCTTGTGAGTCCGAGTGGTTTGAGGATTTTACAAGTTTCGGGACGAAACTTGTTTTTAGGGGGGTGAGATGTAAGAGCCTCAGTCTTTTGGACCTAGTTTTTAC
>NCTC01004147.1:0-2500 GCA_002319775.1 Fagopyrum tataricum | reverse complement strand
AGTTGTCTCCAAAGCTTCGAGGGACGACGGGGACGTTTTCTCGTTCGGGGCCATCGTTCCGGACTTTCGCATGCCAACCGTGGCCAGCCGGCGTGCCTCCGCCCGGCGCCGGCGCCGGAGCGCCGCCACCGCCGAAGACATCCGCACCGACTGACCGGGGTAGACGCTTGATGGCATAGTAGGCATCGGGCATTGTCGAGGACAATGCCCGGTGCCAACTATGCCATCAAGCGCCAGGGGGGCATCGAGAGACCCCTTCCCCCTATAGTGCAGTTTGGACAAACGTGCCACAGCTTATAGGAGATACTAATCCTTGGAGGCAGATCATACGATTTTCAATATTTTTTTCCCGTCACGTGAGAGCTCGGATTGGCATGGGGTTTTTTCCTATGGGTCACATAACTTGTTAGGAACAATGCTATGCAAAGAAAATCCACTTTGGAGAAAAAATGTCCGAGCATATCTTCCAATGCCATCATACGAGTCCCGAATTCGGACCGACGAGTTTTGGACAAGGCAAAGGGTCATCATGAGAGCTCCGATTGGCATGGGGTTTTTTCCTATGGGTCACATAACATGTGAGGGTCAATGATATGCAATAAAAATCCACTTTGGAGAAAAAATGTCCGAGCATATCTTCCAATGCCAACATACGAGCCCCGGAGGCTCTATGACGAGGCCAACCCGATCTTCGGGGCACCCATTGGCATGGGGTTTTCTTCTAGGGGTCACATAACATGTGAGGAACATTGCTATGCAAAACAAATCCAGCTTGGAAGAAAAAGTTCCGGGATTATCTTCCAATGCCATCAATTGAGGCGTCCTGACAAGGCCGTGACAAGGCCGTGACAAGGCCGTGACAAGGCCAGCGCGGTAAGACAAGGCCGCGGCAAGCTCCTGACAAGGCCATGACATGGGAAGCGCGTCGGGCATGGCTAGGCCATGACAAGGCCAGCGTCGGCCATGACAAGGCCATGACAGGCCAGGCCATGACAAGGCAGCATGACAAGGCCAGGCCATGACAAGGCCAGCGTCGGCATGACAAGGCCAGCGTCGGCATGACAAGGCCAGCGTGGCCATGACAAGGTCAGCGTCGGCCATGACAAGGCCAGCGTCGGGCATGACAAGGCCATGACAAGGTCAGGCCATGACAAGGCCAGTCGGCATGACAAGGCCATGACAAGGCCAGGCCATGACAAGGTCAGCGTCGGCCATGACAAGGCCAGCGTCGGGCATCATGACAAGGCCATCAGTCTCGCCATGACAAGGCCAGCGTCGGGCATTCTCGGCCATGACAAGGCCAGCGTCGGGCACATCGGCCAGCGTCGGGCATGACAAGGCCAGCCAGCCATGACAAGGCCATGACAAGGCCAGCGTCGGGGGCCATGACAAGGCCAGCCATGACAAGGCATGACAAGGTCAGCGTCGGCCACATGAAGGCCAGGCCCATGACAAGGCGGCATGACAAGGCCATCCAGTCTCGGCCATGACAAGGCCAGCGTCGGTCGGCCATGACAAGGCCAGCGTCGGGCATGGTGGGCCAGCATGACAAGGCATCGGCCATGACAAGGCCAGGGCCATCGGCCATGACAAGGCCAGCGTCGGGCACATGACAGGCCAGCGTCGGGCCATGACAAGGCCATGACAAGGCCAGCGTCGGCATGACGGCCATGACAAGGCCAGCGTCGGGCATTCTCGGCCATGACAAGGCCAAGGCCATGACCAGCGCCATGACAGGCCAGCGTCATGACAAGGCATTCTCGGCCATGACAAGGCCAGCGTCGGGCATGGGCCATGACAAGGCCAATCGGCCATGACAAGGCCAGGCCATGACAAGTCGGCCATGACAAGGCCAGCGGGGCCATGACAAGGCCAGGCCATGACAAGGCCAGCGTCGGGCATTCTCGGCCATGACAAGGCCAGCGTCGGGCATGACAAGGCCATGACAAGGTCAGCGTCGGCCAGGCCATGACAAGGCCAGCGTCGGGCATGACAAGGCCATGACAAGGCCAGCGTCGGGCATGACAAGGCCAGCGTCGGGCATCGCCATCGGCCATGACAAGGCCAGGCATGACAAGGCCATGACAAGGTCAGCGTCGGCCACTCTCGGCCATGACAAGGCCAGCGGACAAGGTCAGCGTCTCTCGGCCATGACAAGGCCAGCGTCGGGCAGCCATGACCAGCGTCGGGCATGACAAGGCCATGACAAGGCCATGACAAGGCCAGCGTTCTCGGCCATGACAAGGCCAGCGTCGGGCATGACAAGCCATGACCAGGCCAGCCATGACAAGGCCAGCGTCGGGGCCATGACAAGGCCAGCGTCGGGCATGACAGGCCATGACAGGCCAGCGTCGGGCATGACAAGCCAGTCGGGCTCTCGCCATGACAAGGCCATCGGCCATGACAAGGTCGTGCAGGCTCGGCATGACAAGGCCAGCGTCGGGCATGACAAGGCGCCATGACAAGGCCAGCGTCGGGCATGACAAGGCCAGCGTCGGCA
>NCTC01004146.1:0-13152 GCA_002319775.1 Fagopyrum tataricum | reverse complement strand
CTTTTGATACACTCTGACTTGGTTAGCCCAAATACACAGGTCGTGAGACAATTTTGAAAATGGCAAAATTAATCGAATTTCGGGGATATTCAAAGTTCTCGTTTCTCCCGTTCTATTCAACCAAATGACTTCAAACCTTCACCAAACTCAAGAGGAAGTCAAGCTTTTTTGATACCACTCTGACTTGGTTAGCCAAATACACAGGTCGTGAGACAATTTTGAAAATGGCCAAAATTAATCGAATTTCGGGATATTCCAAAGTTCTCGTTCTCCCGTTCTATTCAACCAAATGACTTCAAACCTTCACCAAACTCAAGAGGAAGTCAATAGCTTTCTTTTGATACCTCTGACTTGGTTAGCCCAAATACACAGGTCGTGAGACAATTTGAAAATGGTAAAAATTAATCGAATTTCGGAATTTCAAAGTTCTCGTTCTCCCGTTCTATTCAACCAAATGACTTCAAACCTTCACCAAACTCAAGAGGAAGTCAATAGCTTTCTTTTGATACCACTCTGACTTGGTTAGCTCAAATACACAGGTCGTGAGACAATTTTGAAAATGGGTAAAATTAATCGAATTTCGGGATATTCAAAGTTCTCGTTCTCTCCGTTCTATTCAACCAAATGACTTCAAACCTTCACCAAACTCAAGAGGAAGTCAATAGCTTTCTTTTGATACCACTCTGACTTGGTTAGCCAAAATACACAGGTCGTGAGACAATTTTGAAAATGGCCAAAATTAATCGAATTTCGGGATATTCAAAGTTCTCGTTCTCCCGTTCTATTCAACCAAATGACTTCAAACTTCACCAAACTCAAGAGGAAGTCAATAGCTTTCTTTTGATACCACTCTGACTTGGTTAGCCCAAATACACAGGTCGTGAGACAATTTTGAAAATGGGTAAAATTAATCGAATTTCGGGATATTCAAAGTTCTCGTTCTCCGTTCTATTCAACCCAAATGACTTCAAACCTTCACCAAACTCAAGAGGAAGTCAATAGCTTTCTTTTGATACCACTCTGACTTTGGTTAGCTCAAATACACAGGTCGTGAGACAATTTTGGAAAATGGGTAAAATTAATCGAATTTCGGGAATTTCAAAGTTCTCGTTCTCCCGTTCTATTCAACCAAATGACTTCAAACCTTCACCAAACTCAAGAGGAAGTCAATAGCTTTCTTTTGATACCATCTCTGACTTGGTTAGCCCAATACACAGGTCGTGAGACAATTTTGAAAATGGCGTAAAATTAATCGAATTTCGGGAATTTCAAAAGTTCTCGTTCTCCCGTTCTATTCAACCAAATGACTTCAAACCTTCACCAAACTCAAGAGGAAGTCAATAGCTTTCTTTTGATACCACTCCTGACTTGGTTAGCCCAAATACACAGGTCGTGAGACAATTTTGAAAATGGCCAAAATTAATCGAATTTCGGGAATTTCAAAGTTCTCGTTCTCCCGTTCTATTCAACCAAATGACTTCAAACCTTCACCAAACTCAAGAGGAAGTCAATAGCTTTCTTTTGATACCACTCCGACTTGGTTAGCTCAAATACACAGGTCGTGAGACAATTTTGAAAATGGTAAAATTAATCGAATTTCGGGAATTTCAAAGTTCTCGTTCTCCCCCGTTCTATTCAACCAAAATGACTTCAAACCTTCACCAAACTCAAGAGGAAGTCAATAGCTTTCTTTTGATACCACTCTGACTTGGTTAGGCTCAAATACACAGGTCGTGAGACAATTTTGAAAATGGGTAAAATTAATCGAATTTCGGGAATTTCAAAGTTCTCGTTCTCACCGTTCTATTCAACCAAATGACTTCAAACCTTCACCAAACTCAAGAGGAAGTCAATAGCTTTCTTTTGATACCACTCTGACTTGGTTAGCTCAAATACACAGGTCGTGAGACAAATTTTGAAAATGGTAAAATTAAATCGAATTTTCGGGATTTCAAAGTTCTCGTTCTCCCGTTCTATTCAACCAAATGACTTCAAACCTTCACCAAACTCAAGAGGAAGTCAATAGCTTTCTTTTGATACCACCTCCTGACTTGGTTAGCCCAAATACACAGGTCGTGGAGACAATTTTGAAAATGGGTAAAATTAATCGAATTTCGGGATATTCAAAGTTCTCGTTCTCCGCGTTCTATTCAACCAAATGACTTCAAACCTTCACCAAACTCAAGAGGAAGTCAATAGCTTTCTTTTGATACCCTCCTCGACTTGGTTAGCTCAAATACACAGGTCGTGAGACAATTTTGAAAATGGTCAAAATTAATGCGAATTTCGGGGATATTCAAAGTTCTCGTTCCTCCGGATATTCAAAGTTCTCGTTCTCCCGTTCTAATTCAACCAAATGACCTTCAAACCTTCACCAAACTCAAGAGGAAGTCAATAGCTTTCTTTTGATACCCACTCCTGACTTGGTTAGCCCAAATACACAGGTCGTGAGACAATTTTGAAAATGGGCAAAATTAATCGAATTTCGGGATATTCAAAGTTCTCGTTCTCCCCGTTCTATTCAACCAAATGACTTCAAACCTTCACCAAACTCAAGAGGAAGTCAATAGCTTTCTTTTGATACCACTCTGACTTGGTTAGCCCAAATACACAGGTCGTGAGACAATTTTGAAAATGGCAAAAATTAATCGAATTTCGGGATATTCAAAGTTCTCGTTCTCCCGTTCTATTCAACCAAATGACTTCAAACCTTCACCAAACTCAAGAGGAAGTCAATAGCTTTCTTTTGATACCACTCTGACTTGGTTAGCCCAAATACACAGGTCGTGAGACAATTTTGAAAATGGGTAAAATTAATCGAATTTCGGGATATTCAAAGTTCTCGTTCTCCCGTTCTATTCAACCAAATGACTTCAAACCTTCACCAAACTCAAGAGGAAGTCAATAGCTTTCTTTTGATACCACTCTGACTTGGTTAGCCCAAATACACAGGTCGTGAGACAATTTTGAAAATGGCCAAAATTAATCGAATTTCGGGATATTCAAAGTTCTCGTTCTCCCGTTCTATTCAACCAAATGACTTCAAACCTTCACCAAACTCAAGAGGAAGTCAATAGCTTTCTTTTGATACCACTCTGACTTGGTTAGCCCAAATACACAGGTCGTGAGACAATTTTGAAAATGGGCTAAAATTAATCGAATTTCGGGATATTCAAAGTTCTCGTTCTCCCGTTCTATTCAACCAAATGACTTCAAACCTTCACCAAACTCAAGAGGAAGTCAATAGCTTTCTTTTGATACCACTCTGACTTGGTTAGCCCAAATACACAGGTCGTGAGACAATTTTGAAAATGGCCAAAATTAATCGAATTTCGGGATATTCAAAGTTCTCGTTCTCCCGTTCTATTCAACCAAATGACTTCAAACCTTCACCAAACTCAAGAGGAAGTCAATAGCTTTCTTTTGATACCACTCTGACTTGGTTAGCCAAATACACAGGTCGTGAGACAATTTTGAAAATGGGCCTAAAATTAATCGAATTTCGGGATATTCAAAGTTCTCGTTCTCCCGTTCTATTCAACCAAATGACTTCAAACCTTCACCAAACTCAAGAGGAAGTCAATAGCTTTCTTTTGATACCACTCTGACTTGGTTAGCCCAAATACACAGGTCGTGAGACAATTTTGAAAATGGGTAAAATTAATCGAATTTCGGGATATTTCAAAGTTCTCGTTCTCCCGTTCTATTCAACCAAATGACTTCAAACCTTCACCAAACTCAAGAGGAAGTCAATAGCTTTCTTTTGATACCACTCTGACTTGGTTAGCCCAAATACACAGGTCGTGAGACAATTTTGAAAATGGCCAAAATTAATCGAATTTCGGGATATTCAAAGTTCTCGTTCTCCCGTTCTATTCAACCAAATGACTTCAAACCTTCACCAAACTCAAGAGGAAGTCAATAGCTTTCTTTTGATACCACTCTGACTTGGTTAGCCCAAATACACAGGTCGTGAGACAATTTTGAAAATGGGTAAAATTAATCGAATTTCGGGATATTCAAAGTTCTCGTTCTCCCGTTCTATTCAACCAAATGACTTCAAACCTTCACCAAACTCAAGAGGAAGTCAATAGCTTTCTTTTGATACCACTCTGACTTGGTTAGCCCAAATACACAGGTCGTGAGACAATTTTGAAAATGGCCAAAATTAATCGAATTTCGGGATATTCAAAGTTCTCGTTCTCCCGTTCTATTCAACCAAATGACTTCAAACCTTCACCAAACTCAAGAGGAAGTCAATAGCTTTCTTTTGATACCACTCTGACTTGGTTAGCCCAAATACACAGGTCGTGAGACAATTTTGAAAATGGCCAAAATTAATCGAATTTCGGGATATTCAAAGTTCTCGTTCTCCCGTTCTATTCAACCAAATGACTTCAAACCTTCACCAAACTCAAGAGGAAGTCAATAGCTTTCTTTTGATACCACTCTGACTTGGTTAGCCCAAATACACAGGTCGTGAGACAATTTTGAAAATGGGTAAAATTAATCGAATTTCGGGATATTCAAAGTTCTCGTTCTCCCGTTCTATTCAACCAAATGACTTCAAACCTTCACCAAACTCAAGAGGAAGTCAATAGCTTTCTTTTGATACCACTCTGACTTGGTTAGCCCAAATACACAGGTCGTGAGACAATTTTGAAAATGGCCAAAATTAATCGAATTTCGGGATATTCAAAGTTCTCGTTCTCCCGTTCTATTCAACCAAATGACTTCAAACCTTCACCAAACTCAAGAGGAAGTCAATAGCTTTCTTTTGATACCACTCTGACTTGGTTAGCCCAAATACACAGGTCGTGAGACAATTTTGAAAATGGCCTAAAATTAATCGAATTTCGGGATATTCAAAGTTCTCGTTCTCCCGTTCTATTCAACCAAATGACTTCAAACCTTCACCAAACTCAAGAGGAAGTCAATAGCTTTCTTTTGATACCACTCTGACTTGGTTAGCCCAAATACACAGGTCGTGAGACAATTTTGAAAATGGGCTAAAATTAATCGAATTTCGGGATATTCAAAGTTCTCGTTCTCCCGTTCTATTCAACCAAATGACTTCAAACCTTCACCAAACTCAAGAGGAAGTCAATAGCTTTCTTTTGATACCACTCTGACTTGGTTAGCCCAAATACACAGGTCGTGAGACAATTTTGAAAATGGCCAAAATTAATCGAATTTCGGGATATTCAAAGTTCTCGTTCTCCCGTTCTATTCAACCAAATGACTTCAAACCTTCACCAAACTCAAGAGGAAGTCAATAGCTTTCTTTTGATACCACTCTGACTTGGTTAGCCCAAATACACAGGTCGTGAGACAATTTTGAAAATGGCTAAAATTAATCGAATTTCGGGATATTCAAAGTTCTCGTTCTCCCGTTCTATTCAACCAAATGACTTCAAACCTTCACCAAACTCAAGAGGAAGTCAATAGCTTTCTTTTGATACCACTCTGACTTGGTTAGCCCAAATACACAGGTCGTGAGACAATTTTGAAAATGGGTAAAATTAATCGAATTTCGGGATATTCAAAGTTCTCGTTCTCCCGTTCTATTCAACCAAATGACTTCAAACCTTCACCAAACTCAAGAGGAAGTCAATAGCTTTCTTTTGATACCACTCTGACTTGGTTAGCCCAAATACACAGGTCGTGAGACAATTTTGAAAATGGGTAAAATTAATCGAATTTCGGGATATTCAAAGTTCTCGTTCTCCCGTTCTATTCAACCAAATGACTTCAAACCTTCACCAAACTCAAGAGGAAGTCAATAGCTTTCTTTTGATACCACTCTGACTTGGTTAGCCCAAATACACAGGTCGTGAGACAATTTTGAAAATGGGTAAAATTAATCGAATTTCGGGATATTCAAAGTTCTCGTTCTCCCGTTCTATTCAACCAAATGACTTCAAACCTTCACCAAACTCAAGAGGAAGTCAATAGCTTTCTTTTGATACCACTCTGACTTGGTTAGCCCAAATACACAGGTCGTGAGACAATTTTGAAAATGGGTAAAATTAATCGAATTTCGGGATATTCAAAGTTCTCGTTCTCCCGTTCTATTCAACCAAATGACTTCAAACCTTCACCAAACTCAAGAGGAAGTCAATAGCTTTCTTTTGATACCACTCTGACTTGGTTAGCCCAAATACACAGGTCGTGAGACAATTTTGAAAATGGCCAAAATTAATCGAATTTCGGGATATTCAAAGTTCTCGTTCTCCCGTTCTATTCAACCAAATGACTTCAAACCTTCACCAAACTCAAGAGGAAGTCAATAGCTTTCTTTTGATACCACTCTGACTTGGTTAGCCCAAATACACAGGTCGTGAGACAATTTTGAAAATGGGTCAAAATTAATCGAATTTCGGGATATTCAAAGTTCTCGTTCTCCCGTTCTATTCAACCAAATGACTTCAAACCTTCACCAAACTCAAGAGGAAGTCAATAGCTTTCTTTTGATACCACTCTGACTTGGTTAGCCCAAATACACAGGTCGTGAGACAATTTTGAAAATGGCCAAAATTAATCGAATTTCGGGATATTCAAAGTTCTCGTTCTCCCGTTCTATTCAACCAAATGACTTCAAACCTTCACCAAACTCAAGAGGAAGTCAATAGCTTTCTTTTGATACCACTCTGACTTGGTTAGCCCAAATACACAGGTCGTGAGACAATTTTGAAAATGGCCAAAATTAATCGAATTTCGGGATATTCAAAGTTCTCGTTCTCCCGTTCTATTCAACCAAATGACTTCAAACCTTCACCAAACTCAAGAGGAAGTCAATAGCTTTCTTTTGATACCACTCTGACTTGGTTAGCCCAAATACACAGGTCGTGAGACAATTTTGAAAATGGGTAAAATTAATCGAATTTCGGGATATTCAAAGTTCTCGTTCTCCCGTTCTATTCAACCAAATGACTTCAAACCTTCACCAAACTCAAGAGGAAGTCAATAGCTTTCTTTTGATACCACTCTGACTTGGTTAGCCCAAATACACAGGTCGTGAGACAATTTTGAAAATGGCTAAAATTAATCGAATTTCGGGATATTCAAAGTTCTCGTTCTCCCGTTCTATTCAACCAAATGACTTCAAACCTTCACCAAACTCAAGAGGAAGTCAATAGCTTTCTTTTGATACCACTCTGACTTGGTTAGCCCAAATACACAGGTCGTGAGACAATTTTGAAAATGGCCAAAATTAATCGAATTTCGGGATATTCAAAGTTCTCGTTCTCCCGTTCTATTCAACCAAATGACTTCAAACCTTCACCAAACTCAAGAGGAAGTCAATAGCTTTCTTTTGATACCACTCTGACTTGGTTAGCCCAAATACACAGGTCGTGAGACAATTTTGAAAATGGGCTAAAATTAATCGAATTTCGGGATATTCAAAGTTCTCGTTCTCCCGTTCTATTCAACCAAATGACTTCAAACCTTCACCAAACTCAAGAGGAAGTCAATAGCTTTCTTTTGATACCACTCTGACTTGGTTAGCCCAAATACACAGGTCGTGAGACAATTTTGAAAATGGCCAAAATTAATCGAATTTCGGGATATTCAAAGTTCTCGTTCTCCCGTTCTATTCAACCAAATGACTTCAAACCTTCACCAAACTCAAGAGGAAGTCAATAGCTTTCTTTTGATACCACTCTGACTTGGTTAGCCCAAATACACAGGTCGTGAGACAATTTTGAAAATGGGTAAAATTAATCGAATTTCGGGATATTCAAAGTTCTCGTTCTCCCGTTCTATTCAACCAAATGACTTCAAACCTTCACCAAACTCAAGAGGAAGTCAATAGCTTTCTTTTGATACCACTCTGACTTGGTTAGCTCCAAATACACAGGTCGTGAGACAATTTTGAAAATGGGTAAAATTAATCGAATTTCGGGATATTCAAAGTTCTCGTTCTCCCGTTCTATTCAACCAAATGACTTCAAACCTTCACCAAACTCAAGAGGAAGTCAATAGCTTTCTTTTGATACCACTCTGACTTGGTTAGCCCAAATACACAGGTCGTGAGACAATTTTGAAAATGGGTCAAAATTAATCGAATTTCGGGATATTCAAAGTTCTCGTTCTCCCGTTCTATTCAACCAAATGACTTCAAACCTTCACCAAACTCAAGAGGAAGTCAATAGCTTTCTTTTGATACCACTCTGACTTGGTTAGCCCAAATACACAGGTCGTGAGACAATTTTGAAAATGGCTAAAATTAATCGAATTTCGGGATATTCAAAGTTCTCGTTCTCCCGTTCTATTCAACCAAATGACTTCAAACCTTCACCAAACTCAAGAGGAAGTCAATAGCTTTCTTTTGATACCACTCTGACTTGGTTAGCCCAAATACACAGGTCGTGAGACAATTTTGAAAATGGGTAAAATTAATCGAATTTCGGGATATTCAAAGTTCTCGTTCTCCCGTTCTATTCAACCAAATGACTTCAAACCTTCACCAAACTCAAGAGGAAGTCAATAGCTTTCTTTTGATACCACTCTGACTTGGTTAGCCCAAATACACAGGTCGTGAGACAATTTTGAAAATGGCTAAAATTAATCGAATTTCGGGATATTCAAAGTTCTCGTTCTCCCGTTCTATTCAACCAAATGACTTCAAACCTTCACCAAACTCAAGAGGAAGTCAATAGCTTTCTTTTGATACCACTCCGACTTGGTTAGCTCAAATACACAGGTCGTGAGACAATTTTGAAAATGGGTAAAATTAATCGAATTTCGGGAATTTCAAAGTTCTCGTTCTCCCGTTCTATTCAACCAAATGACTTCAAACCTTCACCAAACTCAAGAGGAAGTCAATAGCTTTCTTTTGATACCACTCTGACTTGGTTAGCTCAAATACACAGGTCGTGAGACAATTTTGAAAATGGGCAAAATTAATCGAATTTCGGGATATTCAAAGTTCTCGTTCTCCCGTTCTATTCAACCAAATGACTTCAAACCTTCACCAAACTCAAGAGGAAGTCAATAGCTTTCTTTTGATACCACTCTGACTTGGTTAGCCTCAAATACACAGGTCGTGAGACAATTTTGAAAATGGCCTAAAATTAATCGAATTTCGGGATATTCAAAGTTCTCGTTCTCCCGTTCTATTCAACCAAATGACTTCAAACCTTCACCAAACTCAAGAGGAAGTCAATAGCTTTCTTTTGATACCACTCCGACTTGGTTAGCTCAAATACACAGGTCGTGAGACAATTTTGAAAATGGGCTAAAATTAATCGAATTTCGGGATATTCAAAGTTCTCGTTCTCCCGTTCTATTCAACCAAATGACTTCAAACCTTCACCAAACTCAAGAGGAAGTCAATAGCTTTCTTTTGATACCACTCCGACTTGGTTAGCTCAAATACACAGGTCGTGAGACAATTTTGAAAATGGGTAAAAATAATCGAATTTCGGGAATTTCAAAGTTCTCGTTCTCCCGTTCTATTCAACCAAATGACTTCAAACCTTCACCAAACTCAAGAGGAAGTCAATAGCTTTCTTTTGATACCACTCCGACTTGGTTAGCTCAAATACACAGGTCGTGAGACAATTTTGAAAATGGCTAAAATTAATCGAATTTCGGGAATTTCAAAGTTCTCGTTCTCCCGTTCTATTCAACCAAATGACTTCAAACCTTCACCAAACTCAAGAGGAAGTCAATAGCTTTCTTTTGATACCACTCCGACTTGGTTAGCTCCAAATACACAGGTCGTGAGACAATTTTGAAAATGGGTAAAATTAATCGAATTTCGGGAAATTCAAAGTTCTCGTTCTCCCGTTCTATTCAACCAAATGACTTCAAACCTTCACCAAACTCAAGAGGAAGTCAATAGCTTTCTTTTGATACCACTCCGACTTGGTTAGCTCAAATACACAGGTCGTGAGACAATTTTGAAAATGGCCAAAATTAATCGAATTTCGGGAATTTCAAAGTTCTCGTTCTCCCGTTCTATTCAACCAAATGACTTCAAACCTTCACCAAACTCAAGAGGAAGTCAATAGCTTTCTTTTGATACCACTCCGACTTGGTTAGCCAAATACACAGGTCGTGAGACAATTTTGAAAATGGGCTAAAATTAATCGAATTTCGGGATATTCAAAAGTTCTCGTTCTCCCGTTCTATTCAACCAAATGACTTCAAACCTTCACCAAACTCAAGAGGAAGTCAATAGCTTTCTTTTGATACCACTCTGACTTGGTTAGCCCAAATACACAGGTCGTGAGACAATTTTGAAAATGGCCAAAATTAATCGAATTTCGGGATATTCAAAGTTCTCGTTCTCCCGTTCTATTCAACCAAATGACTTCAAACCTTCACCAAACTCAAGAGGAAGTCAATAGCTTTCTTTTGATACCACTCTGACTTGGTTAGCCCAAATACACAGGTCGTGAGACAATTTTGAAAATGGGCAAAATTAATCGAATTTCGGGATATTCAAAGTTCTCGTTCTCCCGTTCTATTCAACCAAATGACTTCAAACCTTCACCAAACTCAAGAGGAAGTCAATAGCTTTCTTTTGATACCACTCTGACTTGGTTAGCCCAAATACACAGGTCGTGAGACAATTTTGAAAATGGGCCAAAATTAATCGAATTTCGGGATATTCAAAGTTCTTCGTTCTCCCGTTCTATTCAACCAAATGACTTCAAACCTTCACCAAACTCAAGAGGAAGTCAATAGCTTTCTTTTGATACCACTCTGACTTGGTTTAGCCAAATACACAGGTCGTGAGACAATTTTGAAAATGGCTAAAATTAATCGGAATTTCGGGATATTCAAAGTTCTCGTTCTCCCGTTCTATTCAACCAAATGACTTCAAACCTTCACCAAACTCAAGAGGAAGTCAATAGCTTTCTTTTGATACCACTCTGACTTGGTTAGCCAAATACACAGGTCGTGAGACAATTTTGAAAATGGGCCAAAATTAATCGAATTTCGGGATATTCAAAGTTCTCGTTCTCCCGTTCTATTCAACCAAATGACTTCAAACCTTCACCAAACTCAAGAGGAAGTCAATAGCTTTCTTTTGATACCACTCTGACTTGGTTAGCCAAATACACAGGTCGTGAGACAATTTTGAAAATGGCCAAAATTAATCGAATTTCGGGATATTCAAAGTTCTCGTTCTCCCGTTCTATTCAACCAAATGACTTCAAACCTTCACCAAACTCAAGAGGAAGTCAATAGCTTTCTTTTGATACCACTCTGACTTGGTTAGCCCAAATACACAGGTCGTGAGACAATTTTGAAAATGGCGTAAAATTAATCGAATTTCGGATATTCAAAGTTCTCGTTCTCCCCGTTCTATTCAACCAAATGACTTCAAACCTTCACCAAACTCAAGAGGAAGTCAATAGCTTTCTTTTGATACCACTCTGACTTGGTTAGCTCCAAATACACAGGTCGTGAGACAATTTTGAAAATGGCCAAAATTAATCGAATTTCGGGATATTCAAAGTTCTCGTTCTCCCGTTCTATTCAACCAAATGACTTCAAACCTTCACCAAACTCAAGAGGAAGTCAATAGCTTTCTTTTGATACCACTCTGACTTGGTTAGCCCAAATACACAGGTCGTGAGACAATTTGAAAATGGCCAAAATTAATCGAATTTCGGGATATTCAAAGTTCTCGTTCTCCCGTTCTATTCAACCAAATGACTTCAAACCTTCACCAAACTCAAGAGGAAGTCAATAGCTTTCTTTTGATACCACTCTGACTTGGTTAGCCCAAATACACAGGTCGTGAGACAATTTTGAAAATGGGTAAAATTAATCGAATTTCGGGATATTCAAAGTTCTCGTTCTCCCGTTCTATTCAACCAAATGACTTCAAACCTTCACCAAACTCAAGAGGAAGTCAATAGCTTTCTTTTGATACCACTCTGACTTGGTTAGCCCAAATACACAGGTCGTGAGACAATTTGAAAATGGCCAAAATTAATCGAATTTCGGGATATTCAAAGTTCTCCGTTCTCCCGTTCTATTCAACCAAATGACTTCAAACCTTCACCAAACTCAAGAGGAAGTCAATAGCTTTCTTTTGATACCACTCTGACTTGGTTAGCCCAAATACACAGGTCGTGAGACAATTTTGAAAAATGGGTAAAATTAATCGAATTTCGGGATATTTCAAAGTTCTCGTTCTCCCGTTCTATTCAACCAAATGACTTCAAACCTTCACCAAACTCAAGAGGAAGTCAATAGCTTTCTTTTTGATACCACTCTGACTTGGTTAGCCCAAATACACAGGTCGTGAGACAATTTTGAAAATGGTCAAAATTAATCGAATTTCGGATATTCCAAAGTTCTCGTTCTCCCGTTCTATTTCAAACCAAATGACTTCAAACCTTCACCAAACTCAAGAGGAAGTCAATAGCTTTCTTTTGATACCACTCTGACTTGGTTAGCTCCAAATACACAGGTCGTTGAGACAATTTGAAAATGGGTAAAATTAATCGAATTTCGGGATATTCAAAGTTCTCGTTCTCCCGTTCTATTCAACCAAATGACTTCAAACCTTCACCAAACTCAAGAGGAAGTCAATAGCTTTCTTTTGATACCACTCTGACTTGGTTAGCCAAATACACAGGTCGTGAGACAATTTTGAAAATGGCCAAAATTAATCGAATTTCGGGAATTTCAAAGTTCTCGTTCTCCCGTTCTATTCAACCAAATGACTTCAAACCTTCACCAAACTCAAGAGGAAGTCAATAGCTTTCTTTTGATACCTCTGACTTGGTTAGCCAAATACACAGGTCGTGAGACAATTTTGAAAATGGGAAAAATTAATCGAATTTCGGGATATTCAAAGTTCTCGTTCTCCCGTTCTATTCAACCAAATGACTTCAAACCTTCACCAAACTCAAGAGAAGTCAATAGCTTTCTTTTGATACCACTCTGACTTGGTTAGCCCAAATACACAGGTCGTGAGACAATTTTGAAAATGGCCAAAATTAATCGAATTTCGGGATTTTCAAAGTTCTCGTTCTCCCGTTCTATTCAACCAAATGACTTCAAACTTCACCAAACTCAAGAGGAAGTCAATAGCTTTTCTTTGATACCACTCTGACTTTGGTTAGCCAAATACACAGGTCGTGAGACAATTTGAAAATGGCCAAAATTAATCGAATTTCG
>NCTC01004145.1:0-13158 GCA_002319775.1 Fagopyrum tataricum | reverse complement strand
AATGTGCGTGATTCCTCTCTAAGTTGGGTAATTCCTGAGACTTACCCGGTAAAGGGTTACTTGATCCTTAGTTAGACAATCTGGTTTATAGTGAATTTCCACCCTCTTTACCTTGAGACTTACCCGGTAATAGGTAGTTAGGATTGGAACTAGATGATCTTGAGACTTACTCGGTAATAGACCATCAACCGAGAAACGTTCATCCCTATTGCTTTTCTACCATATATCCCTATGAGTCGTCGTGAGTCCATATGCTATAAACAATGACATTGAAACCTTGAAATCCATTTTCTTTCCTTTAATTTGAATATTTTTTTATTTGTTTTGCTTTTATAAAACTATTTTCGATTGAAGTTGACATTCGATTGCGAACAACCAAATTTGCCAAAAACATTTGATTCTCTTTCCCTTATCTTTTCCAACCTCATTCTTTATTCGAGATCTATATTATCCTTGATCATTGTTGCAGATCTATCCACCCAGTCTTTATGTTCGACCCTGGAATACCTGTCCTACTTCGTACGATCCATACAACTGTGGGTTCGTTGCTATTTAGGGGAATTATTTATAGGTTTATAAATTTAAGACTTTCTCTTCCTCGTTTCGCTATCTTGTGAGTTTCTATCATTATTGATAAGGATTTATAGGGCTGTAAAATCAGCGAACATCAATCTTCTTTCCATATTTCTTTTTTATTTGTGTCTTTCTATCGAGTGTTTAGATGTCAAAAGATTGGGAATCCAATTATGGCTAATACCTGTATTAAAATGTTATCAAAGCTTTTGGTTAATTGAAATGGCATCGTTTTTTCTCCTATTCAAATAAAATCCGATCTTTTCACAAAACAAGTTAACCGGAGCAACAACCGTTACAATTAGTATTTCTTTCATCTCGTTTATTTGTTACGTTCGATATCGGATTCAATTGATTTTAATTGATTCTTGTAGCAAAATAATATTTTCAAAAAAAATATTTGTTTCACCCTCGGAGTCTCACCGAAGATACCCCAGGATTTCCTACAATCTGCCGCCGTCACCTGTCACCGCCCCACTAATGTACGCCGCCGCCACCACACATCACCACCAATGCGACGCCACCACAACCTCTTTCATTTCCTGCTTCTACCACCAGACTCCTTCGCCGCCGCAACCACCTATAATAGAGATCACTTTTGCCGAAACCCTTCTCCCTCGGTTCCATACGCCGCCAACCTCTACCACCCAGGCCACTTTCATCGCCATCACCCTTCACCCCCTGCTAAACCCCATGCACCACTACCACCACCATTCACCACCGAGACCTTTTCGGTCTTTAAACCCCCTTGATTGAAATCTTTTTGCCACCAATACTACCTCCCTTCGCCACCGAAACACCATCACCACCCTCAAATTTCCTTGCCGACCTCCATCCATCACTAGCGCAGCCTCCCATACCACCGTTGCCTCCCCCTCTCAGAAACCCTCCCCCCTTACCACCAAAACCCTAACTGAAATCCTTAAACCCTAACCCAAAATCTGACCCAGTTTCTAACCCTACTTAGTTCCAATCTAGATTTAAAAAAGGAATCTGAATCCTAAACCTACCCAACCCTTATCCAAAATCCGAACCGGTTTTCAATCCCTAACCCGATCTCCAATACCCAGAAACTCAACCCGGATCCAAAACCGACCAATCAGCGAAGCCGGTTCAAGTCCTTTCGAGTTCGTCCATTGTAAGCGAAGAAAAACCTGATTCCACCGTCGAACCATCCCAATTCGAATTTCAAGTTCTTTTCGGTATAAAAATAAAAGGAAAACAACGCAAAAAAAGATTCGGTAATGGCAAAAAAAAAAGAAAGAGCCTTGTAGTGTTATTTGTTCGATTTTCGAGATTAACAAGTTCAAGTGAAAGATTGCGCACTATGCAGGATTATTCGAAGTGAAACTCCGCTACCTTTCCTACCTAACTCCCTCAATTCTAATGTGGTCTTATTTTTTTCTACAATTTTCTTTTATAAGTTCTTCTCTTTGATTGAGAAAGTAGGCAAGAGTGTTTTGCTTGCCTTTAATAGCACCACACAAAAGCGGTTAAAACAATGGACGAATTTGGAATGTAGAAAAACCGGTTAAAACAAACAGGTGGAGATCGGTTTTAAAACTGGATTTTGTCACATCACTTTTTCTATGTGGCGAACATTTAAACCGAACGGGTGAACTTGCTCTTATTGTGACAGTTCTTAACCGGTTAACAACAATATTATATTCATATGTTTGGTTCCATTTCATTATATTTTCATTCAAATGGTTTTTTTTGATAACATGATTTATCGACATGTTTTAGTCATACATTTAGGTCGATTTTCCCTTCCACATTCATGTTTTAGCCTTAGTTTGTGCCATTTATGCTTGTTTAGTTCTACTTTGCAAGAATAGATGTCTACACACACTATTTGTGGCTTTGTAGGTGATTTGGCGCATTTCGCAACTAAAATTACGCATTTGAGGATCAAGCCTCGAAGTGGATGCATTAGAGCAAGCATAAATGCACGGGAAAGGACTAGGAATCAAGCTAAAGGCATGAAGGAACGACTAAGGAAACATCTCTGGCGAGATAGAAGCATCTCGGCCCGTGATCCAAGCTACTGTTGTGTAATCTCGGTCGGCATCTCGGCCGAGATCCACACAGTACTGACCAAGATTTTCTCAGACGCTGAAAAAATTGAAGTCAGATCCAAAATCTCAGGCCCGACCACAGCCAATCTCGGCCGAGATCAATGTGTATTGGACTGAGATGAATGTGTATTGGACCGAGATGAATGTGTAATGGACCAAGATCATGACCAAATCTAGACCGAGACTTTTCTCTGAGCGTCATATTTCGTTTGCGGGCTTTTTCCTTTTTTGCCCAACGTCTTTTACCTAGGATTTGTGTATTAAATGAAGCTCTGGATTCATCTAGAGGTGGTGCTTATTCGGGGCTAGCTTGCCCTAGAGGGAGGAGCCGTCTTCTACCATGCCATCTTCTTCATTCATCATTCTTCTTAGTTAGTTTAGGTTAAAGATTTGCACTGTCATATTTAGTTGTTGTTGGTAGACATTGTTGGACTCGAGATTTAATACAATCGTAGGTTTCATTCATTCAAAGTTGAGTTCTTTCTTTCCCTTTCATGTTTTATTTGTCTTTCTTAGTTGTAGATTTCGATATGATTGTTAAAAGCTAGAACTTTGTGGTTCCAAGGTAGATAGAGATTTTGGCTATGCCTTGGACTATGATGGATGAGGTTGTATTTTAGTGTTTAGAACTGCTTTGAAACCCTATAGGTTGATTCGGATTCAATCTAGTTTAGGAACCTTCTAAACTAGCAAACTAAGTTGTAATTGAGACCTAATAGTGATCTTCCTTCTTATATACAAAAGAGAATTAACTTTAGGTAATAAAGGTGAAACCTTTATTAGATAGAATGTGCCATGATTCCTTCCCGAGTTAGGTAATTCCTGTGACTTACCCGGTAAAGGGTTACCTGATCCTCAGTTTGATAATCTGGTTTGTGCTATAATTTGCCCCTCTTTATCTTGAGACTTACCCGGTAAAAGGTAATTAGGATTGGAACTAGATGTTCTTGAGACTTACCCGGTAATAGATCATTATAGTACAAACGTTCTTCCCTGTTGCTTTTCTTACTAATGCTTTACAATCTATCATGAGTCTATATGTCATGAACAATGATCTTGAACCCATGGGATCCATTTGCTTTCCTTTAATTTGATTATCTTTTATTTCCTTTGTTCTATAAAACTGTTCTTGATTGAAGGTGACATTCAATTGTGATCAAACAAAATCCTTTTCAAAAACATATGATTTCTCTCCCTTATCTTTTCCAACCTTTTTCTTAGTCCAGATCCATACTATCTATAATCATTACTGCAGATTAATCCTCTCAGTCCTAGTGTACGAGTGTTCGCCGTTTTTTACACCCCTATAAACTTTTATCAATAATGATAAAAGCTCACAGGTTAGTAAAAATCACGGTATGTTTTAAATTTGTAAAACAAGAAATAAACACCCAAGTTGTAGCGAACCCACAGTGTATGGGTCAATCACAGTAAGGTTAAGTATTTCAAGGTCGATCTCAGGGACCAAGTGTTTGAAATGTGAATGTGATCAAAGATAGAGTAAATCAAAGTAAAAGAATGAGGTTGGAGAAGAAGGGAAGAAAGATCAAAAGGTTTTGAAGGATTTTGTAGAGTTCGCAATCAAATATCGGATTTGATTGAAAATTAAGTAAAACAAACAAACGAAAGATTGATCAATAAAATAGAACGTAGATTCCAAGGATTCAAGGTCATTATTTATACGCACGGACTCAGGACATCTCTCAAAGGATCTATGGTTAACAAGCTTCAGGGAAGAACGTTTCTAAGCTGACAGTCTATTACCGGGTAAGTCTCAAGACTATCCAGTTCCAAACCAACAACCTATTACCGGGTAAGTCTCAAGGTAGAGAGGTAGGAAATTCTAAACAAACCAGACTCCAAACTAAGGGAAAGGTAAACCATTACCAAATAAGTCTCAGGTATTACCCTACTTAGGAAGAAATCTAAGCACACTCAACCCAATAGAGGTTTTCACATCTATTACCTATGGTCAATCACTCATGTATCTAAGCGGAATATCACCGGGTAAGTCTCAATTCCAACCTAGGTTACTAGCTAGAAGGATTCTAACTAGGTTCAAGAGCAAGCCAACCACTAGGATTTCAAAGCTATTCAAACCAAGCATAAAACACTATTCCATCATAGTCCGGGTATAAACAAATCCCTATTCACCTTGGAACCACAATGGTTCTAGCCAACAATCAACATATCAAAAGCAATCATCAATTCAATCAATTCAATGGAAGAATGCATAAAATAAGAACTAAAAGAGATAATAAAAAAGATACTCAGCTTTATTAATGGGAAACCAGCAAAACGACAAATTCCTAGTATCGCGAAGTTCCTCCAAACTCAATGAAGTTCAACAATGATGACAATGGTGTAGGGGCAAAGGGAGAAGAAGAGAAGTGGCTCTCTTGATATGAGCTCGAGAAATAGAATGAAGCGGACCCCAGAAATCATTTAGGGCTTTCCTTTTATACCCCTCAATCTTCCACAGAACGGGCCGGGCTAAAACAGACCCGAAAAGAGCGAATTAAATCGGCACACTGAAATCTCGGTCGGAAATCTCGGTCGGTGACCGAGATTTTTGAACGTCGGGGCCGAGTTTGGCTTCGCGATCCAGCGTTGAGGAAATCTCGGTCGGATCATCTCGGTAAAGTGTGAAAATCTCTGCCGAGATGGCACAAATCTCGGCCGAGATTGGGACCGAGATGGAGATCGAGATCCGTCGACAGAAACTTTTCAACCCAACCGAAATAGGGAGTCTCGGCCGAGATGGCTCGGATCTCGGCCGAGATAGCTGGGATCTCGGCCGAGATCATGTGGATCTCGACCGAGATTGCTCTAATCTCGTGCGTTTTGTCTTGGCTCGTCTTTTCCTCCTTTCCCGTGCCTGCGTGATCGCTCCAAAGCGTCCATCCCGAGGCTTGATCCTCAAATGCATCGTTTTAGCTCCAAAGCACGCCAAAATACCTACAAAGACACCAAAAGTGTGTGTAGACATCTATACTCGCAAAGTTGCACTAAACAAGTATAAAGAACACAAACTAAGGCTAAAACATGCATGCGGAAAAGGGAAAACTAACTATATGCTCTAATAAACTAGGTCGATAATTCATGTTATCAAAATACCCCATACTTATCTTTGTTTGTCCCCAAGAAAATAATAAATTCAAGGCAAGATAGCATGAATCATCTATGCTAAACAAAAACTCTTTTTGGTAGTGCTTCTATTCATGATCACTTTTAGAGTGTAGTCACAAGGCTAAAGACATATTTCGATTAAGGTCAAGTAAGATAGGCAAAATATAGGATAATCACACCTTGCAAGGAATCCAAAATCATCATTTAAACTACCAATGTCTAAAATTCATGAAAAATCTAAGTTTAAGTCATGAAGTCAATTACATGTATGCAAAGATCAATAGGATTTAACAAAAGAAAAGGCCAAGAAATGTAATCAAGGTAGGATGTGTATAGGTAAGGTGGTGGAAATCCAGGAAAGAGGACAAAACAACATTTTTCTTTTCTTTCTTCTTTCTCAACATACATCATTTCTCTTCATGCATTTTTTTCTTCTTTTTCTTTTGAGTGAAAGGCATAGGTGCACAATAGCCGAAACCTTGGTGTTCAGTTTCCTTCACGTACCTCACACCAAAATGCACATACCAAATCAACTCTCGGGAATGTTTTTAAAACCAATCCGGCTTTGGCAAGACACAAACACCCGATTATGTGAATGGTGTCGAGTTACTCATCTTCATAGCCAACAAAACCCATAAAAAAAGTTTTTGCCTTCAATTCACATCTCACAAATCAATCAACTTCTTCACATATTGCACATAATTCACTTTTCACAATTAAGCATACACCTTCAAACTTCACTTTCCTAATTCTCGGATGGGTCATAAGGGGCAAATTAATTCAATGTTTGAGGTGCTGAAAATGGTAAAGATAGAGAAGAAGAAGAATTCGAATTGCCTAAATCATTTATGTGCAATGTAAAAGAACTTTTCATATATCTTCAACCTTTCAAGATCAATCCAATTAAACAAGGTAATCCAAATAAATCATAAAGATTACAAACAAGGCATTCAAATCCTAATTGCCATTAATTCAATTAAAGCTCAAAATAAACATCGATAGCCAAATAAACATACACATTATCCTCATTAAGATCACATCAATCCTAGAATCACAATTTTTTAAAATTTTCTGATTTTTTTTGGATTTTCATATAAAAATGCAGTACATATAAAAGAAACGTGTTAAAAGGTATTGCAAGCATCCTACCCCATACTTAAATCTCACATTGTCCCCAATGTGAATAATAAATATGAAGAAAAAACAATACTCACAATGTAAAAATGAAGAAGGCATCCGGCGTGTTTCTTCCTCGACTTACTTCGTTTCTCGTCTTTCATAGCAATTTCCTCGCCTTAAACTCGTTCCGAGTGCTGCTTCCCGTATCTTTTTTTCATCATGACACCTAGGTCCTGCAAAGACACAACAAGAACGCGCAAAAACGCAAAAGTAAAAAGCAAAAGTAAGAACAGAAAGACAAAAAGACTCTTACCTCGGGTGGCCTCCTGAGAAGCGCTTGGTTTAAGGTCTTTAGCCGGACCTAACTCCTTTAAAGTGTCAAGTAAGATGGATAGGTGAGAGTTTTTCCACCGGAAGTTCCGGTGTATACCTCTTCAACCTATGTCCATTCACTTTAAAAATACCGGAGTTTTCACCCCATACTTCGACAGCTCCGTGGGGGGAAATCTTCTTCACAACATAAGGTCCCGTCCATCATGACTCTAACTTTCCTGGAAAAAGTCGGAGCCTAGAATTAAACAGAAGAACAAGATCACCTTCTTTGAAGTTCTTTGGCAATATGTGCTTGTCATGCCACTTCTTTGTTCTTTCCTTGTAGATCCGTGCATTCTCATATGCATTCATCCGGATCTTCTCCAGCTCGTTGATGTCCAACAACCTCTTTTCTCCGGCTTCTTTTATATCAAAATTTAGCCATTTCACGGCCCAATACGCTCTATGCTCCAACTCTACAAGCAAATGACATGATTTCTCATAAACAAGTTGATAAGGAGTAGTACCTATGGGAATATTGTATGTTGTCCTATATGCCCAGAGTGCATCATCAAGCTTCATTGCCCAATCTTTCCTTGAGCGAGACACTATTTTCTCTAGGATCCCCTTGATTTCTCTATTCGAGATTTCCACTTGGCCACTAGTCTGGGGATGATATGGGGTTGCAACCTTGTGGGCGAAGCTATAGCTTCACAGGAGGGACCATATGAGAGATCCCATGGAGTGACTCAGGTGCCAGTTGCACAGGCACATGCTGCTGAGATTCCTCAAGTTCAGGAGGAGTATAGAGGGCCTAGACCAGATACTTGGTTGAAGGCATTTCACCAAATGGGTGTACCCCCTTTCTCTGGAAAGGTGGGGTTAGAGGTGGAGCTATGGATAGGGCATGTAGACTCAGCTCTGGAGTCTATTAGATGTCCAGCAGACAGACAGATTGAGTTGGTGCAGACTCTGTTCAGGGATTTGGCACAACACTGGTGGAGATCTGTACGGGGTCAGGTTATCAGCTATGACCAGATGAGGACCATGATCAGAGAGCATTTTTGCCCTGCCTCACTGAGGAGGGAGAAACTGTGGGATTTTGTTGAGGATGGATTTGAGGATGTACCAGTCTCAGAGGCTATTAGGAGGTTCCAGGAGGAGCTGGCTTTACTGGGTCCAGCTGCACCTCCTGCAGATCAGCACGTATATCTTTTCTCCCGACGACTGAGGGATACTACCCGAAACCTACATGGCGGGATTTCATTGTGAGTCCTTGATGGACTACCAGGACAGAGCTTCTGATTATGAGAGGGAGCGGGCTAGTCAGAGGAGAGCTTCTCAGACCGGAGGGTCTGAGAAGAGACAATGTACCAGGCAGACCAGTGGCCAAGTGGGAGAAGCTATAGCTTCAACCCATCTAGATACATAGTCAACCGCTAAAAGAATGTAAAGGTTCCCGCATGAGGATGGGAAAGGTCTCATGAAGTCAACACCCCATACATCAAAAATCTCAACTTCTTGGATGTTGTTTAAGGCATCTCATTCCTCCTAGATATGTTGCCCGTCCTTTGGCATGAATCACAAGCAGTGACGAATACATGCACATCTCTGAAAAGATTAGGCCAAAATAATCCAGATTGTAATACCTTGGCACTAGTCTTGTGGGGGCTAGCATGTCCTCCACAGGGCAATGAATGACAATGTCGGATGATACTCTCAATCTCGTCGTCTAGGACACATCTCCTAAGGATTCCCTCGAGTCCTCTCTTGAAGAGTAGTGGTTCATTCCAATAGTAATGCCTCACATCCTTGTAGAATTTCTTCCGTTGGGAAGGAGATAAACCTGGAGGAATTTCACCACAAACTAAATAATTAACAAAGTCAGCAAACCAAGGTTCCTTTTCACCTGAAATTTGGAGGATATATTTCTCCATCATGTGGAGATGCTCATCTGGAAATGCATCGTCAATAGGGGTGTCATCCCCTTCCATAAGTTCTGGAGGTAACCTGCTAAGATGATCAGCTACAGAGTTTTCGGACCCCTTCTTATCTCTAATCTCTAAATCAAATTCTTGAAGGAGAAGAATCCATCGGATAAGACGTGAATTTACATCCTTCTTGGTGAGAAGGTACCGAATCGCAGCATGATCCGTGTACACAATCACCTTAGCTCCTACAAGATAGGAACGGAACTTCTCAAACGCGTAGACGACGGCTAGGAGCTCCTTTTCAGTAGTTGCATAATTCAGCTGGGCTCCATCAAGCGTCTTGCTAGCATAGTAAATAGCATGAGTAAGTCCTTCCTTCTTCTGTCCTAGCACCGCTCCCACTGCGAAGTTGCTTGCATCACACATCACCTCGAATGGAAGAGACCAATCGGGGGGTTGCATGATTGGAGCGGTGATGAGAGCTTCCTTCAACCTATAAAAAGCATCAAGGCATTCTTTCGAGAAAACAAACTGAACATCCTTGATTAGTAGGTTAGTCAAAGGTTTAGCAATTTTGGAGAAATCCTTTATAAATCTCCGGTAAACACCGGCATGTCCTAGAAAACTCCTTACCCTTTGACTGATGATGGTGGAGGTAACTTCTCAATAGTCTCAATCTTGGCCTTATCAACCTCAATTCCACGGTTAGATATCAAGTGACCTAATACAAAACCTTCCCTAACCTTGAAATGGCATTTCTCCCAATTGAGAACAAGATTACAATCCTCACATCTTTGTAAGACTAAAGACAGGTTAGCCAAACAATCATCAAAAGAGGATCCATAAACAGAAAAATCATCCATGAAGACTTCCATGATGTTTTCAATATATTCAGAAAAAATAGACATCATGTATCTTTGAAAAGTGGCAGGAGCATTGTGTAACACCCCGAATCCGTAGGATTCGATGCGCTACTAGGCTAGGATCTCACAATGGATCCTGAACCTAGCCTGACAACAAGTTCACTGGATCTTACAACAAGGCACAGATAGATTAAAACAAAACGTGAAACTGATATATATAAGTATCAAAAGGTGATACAAAAGTACCGCTGAGTACAAATAAAACATAACTGTACATAATAAAAGATCCCATATCTCACAATAACGCCCCAGTGTACAGAGCCCTCAGCGGATCACCCCTCTGGATCACTCTGCAGCTCTCCTAACCTGCAAAGGATCTACAACACGGTATAAAACCGTTAGCTAACCATACACATATATATAGAGATGCATAAGCACAGTCACACGTCAAGAATAATAAACACATCATCATGCTATCACACATTTACCCGGTTAATTATCTTTATAAAGTCCAACACTCAAACCGTATAAATATATGTATATGAACATATGTGACACGAGGAGTATATCATTCTCGCCTCTGATCGCTATTCGCCAGCTGGTGTGGCTCCGGCACTCCTCCCCGTATACCCTAATGGGAGTGATGAAGGAATTCATCCCGTATAGCAGATATGGCCTAACTACAGAGAACCTCCTAGACTCACAGCAGGATGAAATGGGAAAGGTTATCACGGCCCTACAATGGGCAATCAATATACCATAGGTCGGTAATAATCAATAACGCATGCTATCAATCATATACCACACACCACTCATGCATACATCCAATATAAGGATGACAGCTAATTAAGTAAGTCCTACGAACTTACCTCAACCTCAAAAGTAGTCTTAACCACGATCAACTCTCAAACACGATCCACTCCTATCTAGAGGACAACACTGCCTAAAACAAGGCATAACAAGGTATCAACTCCTATCCATCAAAGGGGTCACACCTGGACCCAAGGGATCCATAAGGATGATATCCTAACTCATAAACCTCAAAGCCATAACCGGCATAAACGATATCATACTCATCATCATTCTAACCTCAAACATTCTAACCTCAAACACGTACCTATCATGCTACTAACCCGCTCATACTAGGAAAGGAAAGGATCATAATACTCTAAGTAGATCATGTACAAGACGCACCTGCGGAACGGAACGACGCAGGGGCGGAACAAGGCAAACCGCAAGCGCGGCAATGCTCGGCCGTAAGCGCGGTGACAGTGGCCGCAAGCAAACGCAGGCATGGGCGCAGGCGCTGGGACCGTGGCTGCGGTGGCGGCAGCTTCCGGCGTAGGTGCGGTGACAAAGATCCCGCAGGGGCGGCGGCTTCTGGCGCGGGGGCGGCGACTCTGCAGAACCTAGAGTCCCGACTTCTCTTTCACTCTTCACGTGATCAAATCACGTCTTCTCCATTCCAAAGCCACACACATACATACACATAGACATTCCAACATCAATCTACATCTACATACATCTAATCCTAAGCTAAGCAAAGGAATCAAGGAAAGAAAGAAGAGAAGAAGAAGAAAAGAGTATCTCACCTACAGCTGTAGCCTAACCAGGCTGGAAAAGATCACAACCACCACTCAACTAGCTCCCAAGCTCAGTATAGCACACAACATCAACATCAATCCACTCAAAGCCACACAAAACTCTTCCAAACTCTAAGGAAAACTCAAGCAAGATCAAGAAAGAGGAAGGGGGAAGCAAGAAGGACATAAGGAAGAAGTGAAGAGAAACCCTTGCCCAGAAGCCAAAGTAAGAAGAGGTAAGGAAGAGAGTAAAGCACGAGTCAACCGGTCAACAAAGCTGGCTGCAACCGCAAGAAACCGCAGGGGCGGTTCCCTGAGCTGCATGGGCGGAAAGCTACACGAGCCGCAAGGGAGGCTCCCTGAACCCGCGGGGGCGGCTAAGGCCAAACTGACTCCAAAGACTAAGGCTCTTACACATTGCATAAACCGAAAGGCATTCACCTATAAGCAAAGGTACCCCAAGGGCCAAGGACAAGTAAAAGCGGTTTTATCTTGGTCATCCGGATGGATGGGGATCTGGAAAAAGCCACTATACCCATCTAGGTAGCAAAAGTAAGAGAGTTGGGCTAGCCTTTCTAACATTTGGTCAATGAAGGGTAAAGGAAAGTGATCTTTCCTAGTAGCATGATTCAACTTCCTATGATCAATGCACATCCTCCATCTTGTCACGGTCCTAGTCGGGATCAACTCATTCTTTTCATTGTTATGACAGTCATCCCACCTTTCTTAGGTACAACATGTACCGGGCTAACCCACTTACTATCCGAGATACGGAATATAATTCCCGCATCAAGCAACGTAAGGATCTCCTTCTTAACTACCTCTTTCATGTTAGGATTCAATCTCCTTTGAGGTTCTATAGAAGGCCTATGTCCATCATCTAACATGATCCTATGCACGCACATAGAAGGATTAATCCCTATGAGGTCATCTATAGTGTAGCCCAAAGATTTTTATATGCATCCTAAGCTCTTTCAATAACTTATCAAGTTCAAGTTCATTCAAGCTAGCACTAACAATGATGTGATAAGATGAGTTGGAACCAAGAAAGGTGTACCTTTAGGTGTGTCGGAAGAGGCTTCATCTCGACCTTAGGAGGCTCCGGTTCTTCTTCAGAAATCTCGGCCAACTCATCTCGGTAGAGGATGAGTGATCTCGGGCCCGAGATGGTGTGATTCTCGCCGAGCTTCTTGAATCTCGGCCCGAGATAGGGCGAATCTCGGCCGAGATTTTTCGGTCTTCGGCCGAGATGGTCTGATCTTCGGAAATTGAAACTTTCTGTTGCAGGATCTCGACGCGAGATGATTTGGATCTCGGCCGAGATGCCCTCTGCCTCCTTCAGTTCTTCGAATCTTGATTCCTCGTTGATGGGGAGTAGACTCAAAGATCGGACTTCTTCAAACAGTTCATCTTTGGCTCTGCTGTCATGATGCTCATATTCAAAATCTGCTCAAGAGGGTCAGAACATAAAATTGAATTTATAATCTCACAATCAATCTTCATCATCCTCTATGATGTTGTACATATCCTCTTCAAACAAGGGTCCGTTAATCAAAGGAGGGAGCTTAAA
>NCTC01004144.1:0-13160 GCA_002319775.1 Fagopyrum tataricum | reverse complement strand
CCTCTCTTCCTTGCTGTTCATTCCCTCCTTCTTCCTTCCTCCTTCATCCATGGCTATGGAGGAAGATCTTGAGGAGTTTTTGCTCAACTCCTTGCATGTCCAGGTTCTTAGCTTATTTAGGTCAAGGAGAGGTGCCTAAGACCCGTGGTGGGTGTTTGGAGAAGATCCAACAAGAGAAGAAGGACTTTGGAGCCAAGGATCCAAAGTCGAAGACGAAGAAGACGACGTTCTGCACAGAACCCGGGGGGCGGCTCAGGACAGCCGCGGGAGCGGACAGCCGCAGGGGCGGAACGGCACGGCTGCGGATGCGGCATGGGGCGGGTGCGGCTCAGCACGGCCGCGGGTGCGGCTCGGCACAGGCGCGGGTGCGGCTCGGCACATCCGCGGGGGCGGCTCCGGCACTTGACGCAGTCGTCCGGGGGCGCGGCTCCAGCGGGGCGGCTCCTGTGTCCGCAGGGGGCGCCAGCTTGACTCCGCGGCTGCGGTTTCTGCAACAGTAGGCTTCTCCTCCCTTTCACTCCTCCTTCATTCCTTAGATTTGTTGTTGAATCATGTTAGTAGCATGCTTAGGATGGCCTAGAGTAGCTTGAGAATGCCACTTAGTGGTTGTGAACCTAGGAGCCCTTAAGGCTCGTAATTGTTGGATATGAGCATGTGAGCATGATGGATCTTCTAGGCTAGCTTGTGCCTCTTTGGTTGAGGATTAATATCTTGTGGAATTATGAACTGTTGTGGGTTGTTTCATGTGTGGAGTGTGTGGTGAGTACTTGGGACCTAGGATGCATTCCTAGTTTGAGGGTTAGGTGATCTTGCATAGATCACTAAGAGTGAAGTCTAAGACTTCTTGAGAGTGAGTATGTATTGATATGCATATCTCTTGTGAGCAGGTGTGGGCTTCCTCCTTAAGGAAGTGAGAGTGTGTGACTTGGGTTTGGTGACGAGGTAAGTCTCCGGACTTACTTAGCTCGTATTTTATGTATTAGCATTGATGTGTGTTGGTGGTGTGTGTTTATGTTCTTGTTATAACAATTAAACCGGTAATTAGGACCACCGACCTTATGTATATTTTGGCCCAAGTGTATGATAACGGGCGGTGACATTCTGACTTATGTATATTTTGGCCCAAGTGTATGATAACGGGCGGTGACATTCTGCCTGGCTCTGCGTGAAGCTTAGGAGGATCTCGGCGACTAGCCCGGCGGGTGATATGGTCGGGTGCATCCGTACCATTCTTTGTCGGTAAGTGGGGACCGGGGCGGGACCACAGTGGTTCTCGTGTCACAAACCGAAGTTGAATTAGAACGGAATACGACTTAATAATAAAAATATAATAAACCGGATTTGTGTGTTTTTATGTTTTGTGTTATGTATGTGTTTGTGCCTTCACCGCTTTTCTAATGCTTAGAATATTAGCTAACGGTTTTAAATCGTTTGTGTAGATGACTTGCAGGTTAGGGACGCCGCCGAGTGAGGTGGAGGAGTGGGCAGCCGGGGTCTCCGTACATTATAGGACGGGGGCGTTTTTGGGTTATGTTTCATATCGTTAGTTGTGGATGTTGTTGTATGTTTTAGACTTTCGTATTTGGGTTATGTTGTTTTGAGGACTCGGCTGAGTTTCCACTTTGTATTCGTTACATTTCGGTTTCCGCATGCATTAAAAACATTTTGAGTTTTATTTGTGCCTTGTTGGAAAGGTCCGGTGAAATTGTTGTCAAGCTAAGGGTCGGGACCCATTGTGAGGTATCGCCCGTAGCATCCCGAGTCCCGCGGATTTGGGGTGTTACAAAAGTGGTATCAGAGCCCTAGGTTGACAACAATGGCACTCGCAATCTTTTTAAAGGACGAATAAGGAATAAAACAAAACCCACACAGGTTCTGACTTTTCGTTTTCAAAATCATATGCATGAGTCGGGTTTGGGCTAGAATGTACGGGACCACCACTCCTTCCGCAAACCTCGACGACATAGATCGTTGGATTAGAAGTATGTACTTATATTATTATATAGTTATATATATGTATGACCTTAGGATGTTTGTGGATTTGTATGTACCTAGCTATGTATGTGACCTTAGGATGTTTTGGGCTTGTATGCCTTGGATGTGTATTGTGACCATATTTACCGTTATGCTTTTAGAAGTTTATCATACCGAATTCATAAGTAGTACCTATGCATTTATACTTAAGTAAACGTCATATGCTATCAGATGGCATGTACGAGAGCTACCGCTTACGTAGCACCCGCAAGGGGTAGACCACCACTTCCCCCTACCGCCCCAAGAGGGCGGGGACGAGTAGGAAGACCTCTAGGTACGAGAGGTAGAGGTCGGGGACGTATCCCCATTGCGGACCCACCAGTTGTGGGTGCACCAGCAGCAGAGGCCCCAGTAGAGGAGGTCGCAAAGATCATCGTTCCCGAGGCTAGGGATAGGACCGTGGTGAGGTCCGGGGCGCAGGGTTCTCCATCTGTCAGGACCGGGGGAGCGTCTGTAGGAGCTACGGTGTTTGGGGATTATGTACGACGGGTTGAGGAGGCATTTAAGACTGGAGCACCACCTCCCGCACCACCAGTGCCTGCACCTGCACCTGCGAGATCAGCTGAGGTCACACAACGGGTGACCCAAATTAGGGCTGCACCAGAGATAGTTGCACCGGCAGTGGTCGCACCCGAGCCAGTTGTGGAGGTTGTCAGGGTGAGAGACGAGCTGAGGTCTCCGAGACCTGATTCATGGTTGAAGGCTTTCAACCAGCTGCATGTACCCTACTTCGACGGGAAGGTAGGGTTAGAGGTCGAGCACTGGATTGGGCACGTGGAGTCAGCTTTAGAGGCGATCCGTTGCCTAGAGAAGAGGCAGGTTGAGATAGTCCAAACCCTATTTCGAGAGCAGGCCTAGTATTGGTGGAGGACAGTTAGAGGAGGTGTGACCAGGATGGATCAGCTGCTGAGCCTCATTAGGGAGACCTTTTGCCCAGCTTCACTGAGGAGTGACAGAGTCCAGGATTTCCTGGAGGCAGGATTCGAGGATGACCCAGTCATTGAGGCAATTGGACGATTTTGGGCGGAGTTAGCCTTGCTGGGACCCGCCGTACCCCTAGCGGACCAGCATGCCTATCTCTTTTCCAAGAGACTGAGGGAGTTTACCCGTGCTTACCTTGTGGGATTTCGTTGTGCCTCACTAGCGAAGTACCAGGACCGGGCTTCGGCCTATGAGAGAGACCGCCCTGGGTCTAGGAGAGCAGCACAGTCCGGGGGACCGGACAAGAGACAGAGGACGGCACCAGCTGGTTCAGGGACCGGAGTAGCAGGTCAGGGACGTAGCCAGACCCCGGGATGTTATGGTCCTCCGACGTCGAGACATGCATCAAACGGGGGACGTCAGTGTTACGGTTGTGGAGAGTTTGGACACATCAGGACTTCATGTAAGAAACCACATGTGGCTTGTTTCACTTGTGGTCAGATGGGTCACCGAGCAGCTTTTTGCCGTCAAGGCAAATCCTAGTCACAGCAGGGTTCTTCGCCTGCTGGCGTAGCAGGGGGCAGTCAGAGGCCGCCACAGTATCAGTCACAGGGCTCTCAGCAGAGGGGCCAAGGTCAGGGTCATACTCGTATTCAGGGATCTGCTCAGGAACAGGGCCGAGGTAGAGGCCGTGGTGGAGGTACCCAGGAGACCAGAGGCACACAGGCCAGGGTATTTGAGCTGAGGAGTGCCGTTGATCCTCCGACGCCGGCAGACCCAGGTACCATTCAGATTCACGGCTTTTCGGTCCGAGTTTTATTTGATACGGGTGCTACACACTCTTTTATATCCGATGATTGTGTAGTTAGGTTGTCCTTAGCTACGGTAGAGGGAGACCCTTTATTATAGGGTTACCCGATGGAGGTAGGGTTAGTGGTACCCGAGAGGTACGCGGTTGTCCCATTCGTTTGGGAAACCGAGATTGGTTGGCCGACTTCTTTGTCATGCACTTAGTGCATGAAGAAGTCATCCTTGGGATGGATTGGATGGACCGCCATCGAGCCGTTTTAGACATCAGCCAGAGGACCGTGACGATTTCCACGGAGACGGGGCACGAGGTGATTTTCCGAGGTTGGGACCTCGCGAAGGCCGGTACAGTCATTAGCGCGGTTCGAGCTGCTAGACTTATCGGGCCGGGATGCGAGGCCTTCTAGTGTTATGCCATGAAGGAGGAGTCGGGACCATCGCTAGAGGAGATCCCTGTAGCATGCGAGTTCGAGGACGTTTTCGGGGAGCCACCCGGGTTACCACCGCAGAGGAGCGTTGACTTTGCTATTGAGTTGGAGCCCGGCTTGAGACCGATCTCCAAGGCTCCATACCGCATGGCGCCGATCGAGTTGTTGGAGCTGAAGAAGCAGCTCGAGGAGTTAGCCGAGAGGGGTTTCATACGCCCGAGCGTTTCCCCTTGGGGTGCACCGGTCCTCTTCGTTAGGAAGAAGGACGGAACTTTGAGGCTATGCATTGATTACCGAGAGTTGAACAAAGTCACCATCAAAAACAAGTACCCGTTACCGCGCATTGATGATTTGTTGGACCAGTTGCAGGGAGCCTCCGTGTTTTCACGTATTGATTTGAGGTCGGGTTATCACCAGCTTAGGGTGAGAGAGGAGGACGTGCCGAAGACGGCATTCAGGACGAGATACGACCATTATGAGTTTGTCATGATGCCATTTGGGCTCACGAATGCACCCGCCGTCTTCATGGAGTTGATGAACGGCATCTTCATTGACTTCTTGGACCAGTTCGTGGTGGCGTTTATAGACGACATCTTAGTCTACTCCCGGAGTAGGGAGGAGCATGAGGGACACCTGAGGACGGTGCTACGAGTCCTCCGGGATAGAGAGCTTTACGCTAAGCTCTCTAAGTGTGAGTTTTGGATGTCCGAGGTGGCATTTTTGGGACATATAGTTTCCGCCGAGGGTGTCATGGTCGACCCGGCGAAGATAGAGTTTGTTTCCTCATGGCCGCCTCCTAGGACGGTCAAGGAGGTGAGCAGTTTCTTGGGCTTAGCGGGATACTACCGCCGTTTTGTTGAGGGTTTCTCCGTGATTGCACGACCGCTCACTTCCTTGTTGAGGAGGTCTACCAAGTTCGTCTGGTCCGAGCCTTGCCAGCGCAGCTTCGAGAAGCGGAAGAGGAGGTTGACCTCCGCTCCTGTGTTAGCCCAGCTTGAGGGCGTAGAGGACTTTGTGGTTTATAGTGACGCCTCCAAGCTAGGCTTGGGGTGCGTTTTGATGCAGAGAGGTAAGTTATTGCGTACCCTTCTCGGCAGCTGAAGCCGTACGAGGAGAATTACCCTACCCATGATCTCGAGCTAGCGGCAGTGATTCACGCCCTGAAGATGTGGCAACACTACTTGTACGGGGCTACATGCCAGATCTTCACAGACCATAAGAGTCTGAAGTATATATTCACTCAGCGGGAGTTGAATAACCGCCAGAGGAGATGATTGGAGCTGATTAAGGATTTTGACTTGGAGATTTTATACCATCCCGGAAAGGCGAACGTAGTCGCCGATGCTTTGAGTAGGAGGACACCTCGAGAGGAGGCGATAGCTCGGCTTACGGTTCAGCCTCAGCTGCAGAGGGATTTGGTGGGTTTGGAGTTGGATATCCGGTTCCTGGGTACGGACGGTTGTTTGTCTGAGTTGGAGGTACTACCTGTCCTGTCCAAAGAGATCCTGCAGAAGCAGGAGAGATGTCCCATTTTGATGAGGATCCGGGACAGGATGTCCCGAGGAGTGGCACCGCAGTTTATCATGGGAGCAGACGGGCTATTGAGACGTTAGGGACGTATTTGTGTACCATCGGATCAGGAGCTGAGAGAGTGGATTTTGCATGAGGCCCATTCCACACCTTACTCGGTGCACCCAGGCGCGAGTAAGATGTACCAGGACATTAGGAGATCTTATTGGTGGGGCGGGCTCAAGCCCGATGTAGCTAGATACGTGGCCCGATGCGCGACCTGCCAGCAGGTCAAGATCGACCACCAGAGACCCGGAGGAGAGCTTCACCCACTGCCCGTGCCGCAGTGGAAGTGGGAGGACATATTCATGGACTTCGTTACCGGTCTAAGACCAAGTAGGAGCTTTGACGCGATATGGGTGGTAGTAGACCGGCTGACGAAGACCGCACGTTTCATTCCTATACGGGAAACGTGGCCGTTGAGTCGTTTAGCCAAGGAGTTTACCCGTCAGATTGTGAGACTACATGGAGTCTCGAGGACCATCATCTCGGACAGGGACGGGCGTTTTACCTCGAGGTTCTGGCAGCATGTACTCGCCGCCCTAGGTTCGAGTCTCCATTTCACCACCGCATACCATCCTCAGACCGACGGTCAGTCCGAGCGGACTATTCAGACATTGGAGGATATGCTACGAGCATGTGTACTAGACTGGGGACAGGTATGGCCAGATCATCCCCGTTGGTCGAGTTTTCTTATAATAACAGCTGGCACGCGTCGATTGGGATGGCACCTTATGAGGCATTGTATGGACGTAGATGTCGTACTCCTTATGTTGGGACGATCCCGGGTGCTCTAGCGTTGTAGCTCCGGATTAGGTACAAGAAGACATGGCGAGAGTCGCTTTGATCCGGGAGAGAATGTTGGCTGCGCAGAGTCGCCAGAGGTCGTATGCGGATAGGAGGCGTAGACCTCTCGAGTTCAGGGTAAGAGCTCAGGTGTGGTTGAGAGTATCACCGACGTGGGGCGTCAGGAGATTCGGCATTAAGGGGAAGTTAAGCCCCCAATTTGTCGGATCATTCGAGATCTTGGAGAGAGTCGGTGAGGTGGCGTACCGGATAGCACTGCCACCGCGGTTGGATGGTATACACCCGGTCTTTCATGTCTTTCAGCTGAGAGAGTACATACATTACCCGAGACACATCATCAGTCACGAGGACCTAGTGGTCGAGCCGGACCATACTTTTGCAGAGAACCCGATAGCGGTCTTAGAGCGGAGTACGAGGCGCCTTCGATTGAAGGAGATACCGATGCTGAGGATTCAGTGGTCGAGGCGAGGAGCCGATGAGGCTACATGGGAGACGGAGGATAGTATCCGGAGGAACTATCCCGAGTTTTATGCAAACACAGTGACATTGATGGGGTCGTCGGGTTAGTTCCAAGATCTTCCTTATTTGCTTTATATGTTATGCGATTTTTGTATGAGTTATGAGTACCTTGCGAGGTCTTGATGTGATGCGATCTGTAGACTTGGTTTAGAGCCGATAGTGTACGTTTTATGAGTTCCACGGGGTTATGAGACGGGTTGGTTGGAGAGTGTTGGTTTAGCAAGTTTCGGGACGAAACTTGTTTTTAGGGGGGTTAGTTGTAACGCCCGGAATTTTATTCTGGACTTGGAGCACTTTGTAGTTATCCTGTAATCCCGAGATGCCGAGAGCCGGGATTTATTCCTAAGAAAATCCCGAGCCGACTTGTCGTTTTTCCTCTTTTTCCGCGTTCTGACCCTTCGTTCCGGGTTAAAAATGCCAAGGGGTCATTTCCGACCCCTCGGTCCGTGTGAGGGACAAGAGGTCAGCTGACCCCTTGATCCACACACCTTCTTTTCAGCCTTGTCTCCCTCTCTGTCCTCCCTTTGATCACATTACACGTCAATCATCTCTTTCACTCTTCGACATTCCCTCTCTTCTCCTCTTTTTTCCTCTCTTCTCCCTTGGTGCTGAAGATCCAAGCTGTGGACTGCAGGAGGAGATCCCAGGCTGTTGATAAGCTCTTTCCTCTTCCTTCCCTCTCTTCCTTGCTGTTCTTTCCCTCCTTCTTCCTTCCTCCTTCATCCATGGCTATGAAGGAAGATCTTGAGGAGTTTTGCTCAACTCCTTGCATGTCCAGGTTCTTAGCTTGTTTAGGTCAAGGAGAGGTGCCTAAGACCCGTGGTGGGTGTTTGGAGAAGATCCAGCAAGAGAAGAAGGACTTTGGAGCCAAGGATCCAAAGTCGAAGACGAAGAAGACGACGTTCTGCACAGAACCCGCGGGGGCGGCTCAGCACAGCCGCGGGAGCGGACAGCCACAGGGGCGGTACGGCACGGCCGCGGGTGCGGCGTGACACGGGCGCGGGTGCGGCTCGGCACGGCCACGGGTGCAGCTCGGCACAGGCGCGGGTGCGGCTCGGCACGTCCGCGAGGGCGGCTCCTGGCACTTGACGCAGTCGTCCGCGGGCGCGGCTCCTGGTTCCGCGGGGGCAGCTCCTGTGTCCGCAGGGGGCGCCAGCTTGACTCCGCGGCTGCGGTTTCTGCAACAGTAGGTTTCTCCTCCCTTTCACTCCTCGTTCATTCCTTAGATTTGTTGTTGAATCATGTTAGTAGCATGCTTAGGATGGCCTAGAGTAGCTTGAGAATGCCACTTAGTGGTTGTGAACCTAGGAGCCCTTAAGGCTCGATGTAATTGTTGGATATGAGCATGTGAGCATGATGGATCTTCTAGGCTAGCTTGTGCCTCTTTGGTTGAGGATTAATATCTTGTGGAATTATGAACTGTTGTGGGTTGTTTCATGTGTGGATAGTGTGTGGTGAGTACTGGGGACCTAGGATGCATTCCTAGTTTGAGGGTTAGGTGATCTTGCATAAATCACTAAGAGTGAAGTCTAAGACTTCTTGAGAGTGAGTATGTATTGATATGCATATCTCTTGTGAGCAGGTGGTGGGCTTCCTCCTTAAGGAAGTGAGAGTGTGATGACTTGGGTTTGGTGACGAGGTAAGTCTCCGGACTTACTTAGCTCGTATTTTATGTATTAGCATTGATGTGTGTTCGGTGGTGTGTGTTTATGTGCTTGTTATAACAATTAAACCGGTAATTAGGACCACCGACCTTATGTATATTTTGGCCCAAGTGTATGATAACGGGCGGTGACATTCTGACTGGCTCTGCGTGAAGCTTAGGAGGATCTCGGCGACTAGCCCGGCGGGTGATATGGTCGGGTGCATCCGTACCATTCTTTGTCGGTAAGTGGGGACCGGGGCGGGACCACAGTGGTTCTCGTGTCACAAACCGAAGTTGAATTAGAACGGAATACGACTTAATAATAAAAATATAATAAACCGGATTTGTGTGTTTTTATGTTTTGTGTTATGTATGTGTTTGTGCCTTCACCGCTTTTCTAATGCTTAGAATATTAGCTAACGGTTTTAAATCGTTTGTGTAGATGACTTGCAGGTTAGGGACGCCGCCGAGTGAGGTGTAAGAATGGGCAGCCGGGGTCTCCGTACATTATAGGACGGGGGCGTTTTTGGGTTATGTTTCATATCGTTAGTTGTGGATGTTGTTGTACGTTTTAGACTTTCGTATTTGGGTTATGTTGTTTTGAGGACTCGGCTGAGTTTCCACTTTGTATTCGTTACATTTCGGTTTCCGCATGCATTAAAAACATTTTGAGTTTTCGCCTTTATTTGTGCCTTGTTGGAAAGGTCGGTGAAATTATTGTCAAGCTAAGGGTCGGCACCCATTGTGAGGTCTCGCCCGTAGCATCCCGAGTCCCGCGGATTTGGGGTGTTACATTTCCCCTAGCCATGAAGACAAATGCTATTGCGAACGTCTTCCTCGTGCTAGTGATTCCAACGATCTCTAACAACGGCATCTTGTACCTACATATTTTGAGGAACAATCAAGACTCTAATGTCCAATTAAACTAAAATAACAAAAATGTTCATGTAATATGAAGACATTCAAAAACAAAATTAATGTTAACACTTACTCGTTTGTCTTGTATGTTGTGTCCATTATGATGACATAAGGAAATAAGTTGAGGAGATGCCTAGAATCTGGATGCATGATGAAAAAGTTTGAAATTTCATCAAATTGTGGACATCTCCTCACACTCACATAGTAACGACGGTTTTGTAGACTGTGTAGTGTTTGTTGGAGTGGGCCTCGTCCTTCAGCTTGTAGCATCCTGATCTTTAATCCAGCATTGTATGTATGTCTCATGGAAGTGACATTGTGGGGATCATCCAATTGTAGTGACTTCAAAATATCGCACGGCTTGAAACCCGATCCAAGTTCACGTCCGACCTTCTAAAACTGTTTCGGCGTCAATCGGCCAACAAAAGTATGTCCCTTCAATTTCTCGGGAAGTGTATGGTTGTGCAATCCGCATTTAACATGCAACATCCATTTATCAATTCTGCTTTGTACGCCCTCAAGCTCAAATGAACCCGTCTTTTATCGATTTACGTGCTCGCCTAGATGACGACTGAACATCTGGATCAACATCTTTCTTCTTCCGAGTTAACCTGAAACGTTCGCATGTCAACCGAAACATAACGAGCCCACTCCCATTTCTCCATGACTTATTTGTGACAAACACCATATTCATAGTTCCTCCATGAAACGAGCTCAATCAACCATTGACTCTCGATCGTATAAATAGCCGTTAATTTCAAACATTCGACTATAATCGGTCCCTTCATCACGTGAATAAATCGGAAGACCCTCATTGAAAATAAATAGAATAAGAATTTTTTTCCCGTTATAATTACAAACTTACAAAAAAGTTATTACCTCAAAATGTGAACGAAATTCATCCGGTTGACTGAATTTTGAATCATCGAAAGGCATAAACATCTCTTCATCGTCTTTTGTCACCATTTCCACTACCAATTTTTTTGAGAATTTGGGTGAAAGTTTATTCACTTCCCTCCTATATCCCTATCAATATATAGTGAATCCACCGGCTAAATTATCAACGTTCGAATTCCAACGTTCGATTTACAATGTTCGAATTCCAACGGCTACTTTTTCAAAGCCGGTGACATAATTTTCACGGTTACGGTTTCCGGAACCATGACGGTTCCGGAAACCGTAAACGTCGTGAATTTGTTAATTCCTCCGCCGTGCCTTTAAAATTGCCCTTTTTTTTCTTTTTTTTTCACTACTCCACACATGATTGGAGGGACACATTCCCCCTTACCCCTAAATCCGTCATTGCATGAGATCATAGAAGAAAATTTTGTATTTTATAATGTATGTGAGTGCAAAATAGATTATCAATTTCCTTGAAATACATGGTTTAGTTTATATTCATTTTCTCTCACACACACATCTTACAACCCATAAATGGAGTAAGACCTTATGAATAGTGTCTCGCTTATCTACAGTAAATTACTGCTTTTACCCCTTCTTTTCTAGGGTTTTGTTCGTGGCAATCTCAATCTGTTGGGAGGAATGGTGATGAGGAATGGTGTTGGATACCACGCTTCATCTTTGCCGTTTCTCAAACTCTTCTATGGTTTCAGGCGCTCCACTTCTCTTTCCTTCTTCAACGTCTTCTATGGTTTCGGCTCCGTCTGGGTTACCCACAACCCCCCTCCTCTTATACAAGTATTGCTTGATTTTCTCTGTCTCCATCCTCAAACACAAAACGCCATCACAACTGAAGCTGAACGAGCGAGCCATCGTCCTTCATCTCTTGTAGTCGGAAGTCATGGCTGCTACCATCAGCTTCTTTACCACCGTCTTCTCTTCAACGTGATATCCCTCGTTTGGTCGCTTTTCGCAATTCACAACCACTATCAGTGCTGATTAGAATCTCAACCGAATTCTTGATCCTAAAACTTCTTCGCCGTCAAAAAAGTAAGTCGGAGAGTGCATCTTTTTCTTCACCTGAGATTTATTGTCCGTTCGTGTAAAATAGAATTTTAATGAAGCTGCTCGCTCCAAAACTTCTCCTCAATTATTAGACGCTCAACTCTCTTCTCTCGGATGGAATCAGGTTTTGCTACAAACCTTTATGTTTGATTAACTAGAATTTCTTAAGATTTTGATCATTGGACTTTGTTTCAGGCTCGCGAGTTGCGGGAACAAGTGCACTCAAGTGGATTGTTGAAGAGGATTCAGTCGATCATTGAACCAAACATTTTTATTGACGATGTTGCCCTGCGATATTCCGGTATACAGTTGAGCAGGATAGTCCTGCGATCGCTCGTTTCCAAAATGTAAAGATTGATTGACGATGTTGTCCCTCGGAGCCCTAAAATTTAAAACCCTAATATAATGATCCCATAATATATATATATATATATATATATATATATATATATATATATATATAATATATATATATATATATATATATATTTTTAAAAAAACGATAATCAAACGTTAGATACTCTACTTACTCATGCATTCCCACAGGCCAAGAATTGCCGTCAAAAGGAGCGAAATATGTCGATGTAATCTCCGGTTGAGGCATTTTGGCGGAACCAGGATTAGGGTTCTCAATATCGCTTAATTTCGGATAGCTCATATCCAAGAACCCGTTCAGAACACTGTTGGAAGCCTCAATGGGTTGTTGTACCGGTGGACGGGAATGATTTCCGGTGACTGGAACAAGGTACTCCTGCGAAACGCTCGTAAGAAACATTGTTATTGATCACAACCGGTTGCATTGACGGCGACTCCATGCACAGCTGGGAATGATATTCCTACGAACCAAACTCCGGTTGAAAGTTCGACGCGATCGGAGGCCTGCAATTTAAAACCCTCGTTGATATGATCGATCTCATATATATAGAATATAAAAAGCAAAGAACATTAGATATAATTACTCGTGCACTACCAAAGACCAATCAAGATTTCCGTTTCTCCATTGACGTGGGTGATGGCAGCCGAAAGAGACAAAACTCGATGGTGTAAACTGTTGTTCATGTATATCAACGGGCGGCGGAGTAGGGATAATGATACATCTTGATTCCGGCGGGTAAATCTTATTCAAGAACCCGTGTCTTTCCATTGCCGGAGAATTGTTGTTCCCTCATTGGGGTTGTCCATGGCCGCTGATAGGAGCAGATTCTGGTTCAGATAATTCCGGATACGTCTCTTCCATATACCGCCATGAATCACAATCATGAAGTGTAGAAAATTGTGGTTGGTGTAGTTGGGCGCCGGAGATGGTTGGACTTGGATTACTCATCAAAGCATTAGGAATGGTACTGTCTTTAGAGGACGACTTGTTCGAGACCTCAATGACTGGTGGTGGCTCCACATTCATTCCGGTCACCGGTTCCAGTTCCGGTTCCAATTCCGGCGATTGATGTTGATCGGATATGCAAGAATCATCCCATCCTAAGACCTCTTCAGAAGTGAAAGACAAAGAGGCCAAACGGCAGAAAAAGAATACTTACTTAACTCCTTCT
>NCTC01004143.1:10000-13170 GCA_002319775.1 Fagopyrum tataricum | reverse complement strand
CAGGGCATGGCAGGACGGGGACGTTTTTCGATCGGGGCCGTCGTCGAGACTTTCTAGTTTCCAACCGACCGTTCGAAGACCCGGACACCGGACCCGCGCCGATAATCAGTCCCGGACGATTCGCTCTTTGCTATGCCGCTTATGCCCCGGGAACTGTGGAAGGTGCGAGACCGACGCTAGACATCCGGGCGCGGCAAGGCATGGCAGGACGGGGACGTTTTTCGATCGGGGCCGTCGGTCGAGATTTTCTAGTTTCCAACCATCCGTAAGAAGACCCGGACATCCGGACCCGGCCGATAATCAGTCCCGGACGATTCGCTCTTTGCTATGCCGCATATGCCCGGGAACTGTGGAAGGTGCGAGACGGACGCTAGACATCCGGGCGCGGCAAGGCATGGCAGGACGGGGACGTTTTTCGATCGGGCCGTCGGTCGAGATTTTCTAGTTTCCAACCATCCGTTCGGGCCAACCTTTCCCTTCCCTCCCCTTCCCTTCCTTCCGACAGGCGGGCATGCGAAGACCCGGACGTTCCGGCACCGGGCGATAGTCCGTCACCGGCTCCCTCTAGTTGTCTCCAAAGCTTCGAGGGACGACGGGGACGTTTTCTCGTTCGGGCCATCGTTCCGGACTTTCGCATGCCAACCGTGGCCAGCCGGCGTGCCTCCGCCCGGCGCCGGCGCCGGAGCGCCGCCACCGCCGAAGACATCCGCACCGACTGACCGGGGTAGACGCTTGATGGCATAGTAGGCATCGGGCATTGTCGAGGACAATGCCCGGTGCCAACTATGCCATCAAGCGCCAGGGGGCATCGAGAGACCCCTTCCCCCTATAGTGCAGTTTGGACAAACGTGCCACAGCTTATAGGAGATACTAATCCTTGGAGGCAGATCATACGATTTTCAATATTTTTTTCCCGTCACGTGAGAGCTCGGATTGGCATGGGGTTTTTTCCTATGGGTCACATAACTTGTTAGGAACAATGCTATGCAAAGAAAATCCACTTTGGAGAAAAAATGTCCGAGCATATCTTCCAATGCCATCATACGAGTCCCGAATTCGGACCGACGAGTTTTGGACAAGGCAAAGGGTCATCATGAGAGCTCCGATTGGCATGGGGTTTTTTCCTATGGGTCACATAACATGTGAGGGTCAATGATATGCAATAAAAATCCACTTTGGAGAAAAAATGTCCGAGCATATCTTCCAATGCCAACATACGAGCCCCGGAGGCTCTATGACGAGGCCAACCCGATCTTCGGGGCACCCATTGGCATGGGGTTTTCTTCTAGGGGTCACATAACATGTGAGGAACATTGCTATGCAAAACAAATCCAGCTTGGAAGAAAAAGTTCCGGGATTATCTTCCAATGCCATCAATTGAGGCGTCCTGACAAGGCCGTGACAAGGCCGTGACAAGGCCGTGACAAGGCCAGCGCGGTAAGACAAGGCCGCGGCAAGCTCCTGACAAGGCCATGACATGGGAAGCGCGTCGGGCATGGCTAGGCCATGACAAGGCCAGCGTCGGCCATGACAAGGCCATGACAAGGTCAGCGCCGGCCACTCTCGCCATGACAAGGCCAGCGTCGGGCATGACAAGGCCAGCGTCGGGCATTCTCGGCCATGACAAGGCCAGCGTCGGGCATGACAAGGCCATGACAAGGCGTCGGCCATGACAAGGCCAGCGTCGGGCATGACAAGGCCATGACAAGGTCAGCATGACAAGGCCATTGACTCAGCGTCGGCCAACCATGACAAGGCCAGCGTCGGGCATGACAAGGCCAGCGTCGGGCATGACAAGGCCATGACAAGGCCATGACAAGGTCAGCGTCGGCCATGACAAGGCCAGCGTCGGGCATGACATGACAAGGCAGCCAGTCTCGGCCATGACAAGGCCAGCGTCGGGCATCTCGGCCATGACAAGGCCAGCGTCGGGCAATGACAGGCCAGCGTCGGGCATGACAAGGCCAGCGTCGGGCATGACAAGGCCAATGACAAGGCCAGCGTTGACAAGGGTCGGGATGACAAGGCCAGCGTCGGGCATGACAAGGCCATGACAAGGCCATTGACAAGGCCATGACAAGGTCAGCGTCGGCCACTCTCGGCCATGACAAGGCCAGCGTCGGGGCCATGACAAGGCAGCGTCGGCATGACAAGGCCATGACAAGGCCAGCGTCGGGCAGTCTCGGCCATGACAAGGCCAGCGTCGGCCAATGACATCGGGAAGGCCAGCGTCGGCCATGACAAGGCCAGCGTCGGGCATTCTGGACAAGGCCAGCGTCGGGCATTTTCTCGGCCATGACAAGGCCAAGGCCAGCGTCGGCCATGACAAGGCCAGCGTCGGGCAATGACAAGGCCAGGAGGCCATGACAAGGCCAGCGTCGGCCATGACAAGGCCATTGACAAGGCCAGCGTTATGACAAGGCCAGCGTCGGGCATTGACAAGGCCATATGACAAGGCCAGCGTCGGGCATGGCCATGACAAGGCCATTCATGACAAGGCCATTCTCATGACAAGGCTGACAAGGCCAGCGTCGGGCATATGACAAGGCAGCGTCGGGCATGACAAGGCCATGACATTCAATGACAAGTCGGGGGCCATGACAAGGCCAATTTCGATGACAAGGCCAGCGTCGGGCATGACAAGGCCATGACAAGGTCAGCGTCGGTCTCGGCCATGACAAGGCCAGCGTCGGGCATGACAAGGCCATGACAAGGTCAGCGTCGATGACAAGGCCAGCGTCGGGTATTCTCGGCCATGACAAGGCCAGCGTCGGGTCGGCAATGACAAGGCAGCGTCGGGCATGGCCATGACAAGGCCATGACAAGGCCAGCGTCGGCCATGACAAGGCCAGCGTCGGCATCTCGGCCATGACAAGGCCAATGACAAGGCCAGCGTCGGGCATTCTCGCCATGACAAGGCCAGCGTCGGGCATGACAAGGCCATGTGACAAGGTCAGCGTCGGCCACTCTCGGCCATGACAAGGCCAGCGTCGGGCATGACAAGGCCATTCGGCATGACAAGGCCAGCGTCGGGCATGACATCATGACAAGGCCAGCGTCGGGCACAAGGCCATGACAAGGCAGCATGACAAGTCGGCATGACAAGGCCATGACAAGGTCAGCGTCGGAATGACAAGGCCAGCGTCGGGGCCATGACAAGGCCAGCGTCG
>NCTC01004142.1:10000-13187 GCA_002319775.1 Fagopyrum tataricum | reverse complement strand
GATTCGCGTCTTGCTATGCGCGCATATGCCCGGAACTGTGGAAGGTGCGAGACCGACGCTAGACATCCGGCGCGGCAAGGCATGGCAGGACGGGGACGTTTTCGATCGGGGCCGTCGTCGAGATTTTTTCTAGTTTCCAACCATCCGTTCGGCCAACCTTTCCTTCCCTCCCCTTCCCTTCCCTTCGCGACAGGCGGGCATGCGAAGACCCGGACGTTCCGGCACCGGGGCGATAGTCCGTCACCGGCTCCCTCTAGTTGTCTCCAAAGCTTCGAGGACGACGGGACGTTTTCTCGTTCGGGGCCATCGTTCCGGACTTTCGCATGCCAACCGTGGCCAGCCGGCGTGCCTCCGCCCGGCGCCGGCGCCGGAGCGCCGCCACCGCCGAAGACATCCGCACCGACTGACCGGGTAGACGCTTGATGGCATAGTAGGCATCGGGCATTGTCGAGGACAATGCCCGGTGCCAACTATGCCATCAAGCGCCAGGGGGGCATCGAGAGACCCCTTCCCCCTATAGTGCAGTTTGGACAAACGTGCCACAGCTTATAGGAGATACTAATCCTTGGAGGCAGATCATACGATTTTCAATATTTTTTTCCCGTCACGTGAGAGCTCGGATTGGCATGGGGTTTTTTCCTATGGGTCACATAACTTGTTAGGAACAATGCTATGCAAAGAAAATCCACTTTGGAGAAAAAATGTCCGAGCATATCTTCCAATGCCATCATACGAGTCCGAATTCGGACCGACGAGTTTTGGACAAGGCAAAGGGTCATCATGAGAGCTCCGATTGGCATGGGGTTTTTTTCCTATGGGTCACATAACATGTGAGGGTCAATGATATGCAATAAAAATCCACTTTGGAGAAAAAATGTCCGAGCATATCTTCCAATGCCAACATACGAGCCCCGGAGGCTCTATGACGAGGCCAACCCGACTCCGGGCACCCATTGGCATGGGGTTTTCTTCTAGGGGTCACATAACATGTGAGGAACATTGCTATGCAAAACAAATCCAGCTTGGAAGAAAAAGTTCCGGGATTATCTTCCAATGCCATCAATTGAGGCGTCCTGACAAGGCCGTGACAAGGCCGTGACAAGGCCGTGACAAGGCCAGCGCGGTAAGACAAGGCCGCGGCAAGCTCCTGACAAGGCCATGACATGGGAAGCGCGTCGGGCATGGCTAGGCCATGACAAGGCCAGCGTCGGCCATGACAAGGCCATGACAAGGTCAGCGCCGGCCACTCTCGGCCATGACAAGGCCAGCGTTGACAAGGCCAGCGTCGGGGCATGACAAGGCCAGCGTCGGCATGACAAGGCCATGACAAGGTTAGCGTCGGCATGACAAGGCCAGCGTCGGGCATGACAAGGCCATGACAAGGCCATTCAGCGTCGGCCATGACAAGGCCAGCGTCGGGCATGACAAGGCCATGACCATCGGCCAACCAAGGCGCGTCGGGCAGTATGCCGCATGACAAGGCCAAGGCCATGACAAGTCTCGGCCATGACAAGGCCGGCAACGGCCATTGCAAGGCCAGCCACGGGCGCGCGCAAGGCGCAAGCGTCGGGCAGTCTCGGCGAGCGGCGGCATGACAAGGCCATGGCAAGGTTGACACAATGACGCCAGGCCAAGGCCAGCGTCGGGCATTCTCATGACAAGCCATGACAAGGCAGCGTCGGGGACTCGGCATGACAAGGCCATGACAAGGCCAGCGTCGGGCATGACATCATGACAAGCAGCGTCGGCCATCTCGGCCATGACAAGGCCAGCGTGTCGGGCCATGACAAGGGCCAGCGTCGGCATGACAAGGCCACAAGTTCTCGGGCCATGACAAGGCGCAGCCATGACAAGGTCGGCCATGACAAGGCCAGCGTCGGGCCGACAAGGCCAAGGCCCATGACAAGGCCAGCGTCGGGCATGACAAGGCCTCGGCATATGACAAGGCCAGAAATGGGGCCATGACAAGGCCAGCGTCGGGCATGACAAGGCCAACATGGCCATGACAAGGCCAGCGTCGCCATGTCTGGGCCCAAGGGCCAATGACAAGCCATGACAAGGCCATGTCAGCGTCGGCCACAATGACAGGCCAGCGTCGGGCATGACAAGGCCACGTCGGGCCATGACAAGGTCGGTCGGGCTCAGCGTCTGGCCATGACAAGGCCAGCGTCGGGCATGACAAGGCCATGACATCAGCATGATCGGGCATGACAAGGCCAGTCGGGCAGACAAGGCCAGGTTAATGCCAGCGGGGCCATGTCCAGCGTCGGCCACAAGGCCAAGCGTCGGCAGTCTCGGCCATGACAAGGCCATCGGCCATGACAAGGCCAGCGTCGGGCATTCTCGGCCATGACAAGGCCAGCGTCGGCCATGACAAGGTCAGCGTCGGCCAATGACAAGGCCAGCGTCGGGCATGACAAGGCCATGACATCGGGCATGTCGATGACAAGGCCAGCGTCGGGCAATGACAAGGCCATCGGGCACAAGGCCATGACAAGGTCAGCGTCGTCTCGGCCATGACAAGGCCAGCGTCGGTGACAAGGCCATGACAAGGTCAATGACAAGGCCAGCGTCGGGTGTCGGGCATGACAAGGCCATGACAAGGCCATGACAAGGCCATGACAGGCCAGCGTCGGGCAGTCTCGGCCATGACAAGGCCAGCGTCGGGCATTCTCGGCCATGACAAGGCCAGCGTCGGGCATGACAAGGCCATGACAAGGTCATCGTCACGTCGGGCATTCTCGCCATGACAAGGCCAGCGTCGGGCATTATGACAAGGCCATGACAAGGCCATCGGCATGACAAGGCAGCGTCGGGCATGACAAGGCCAGCGTCGGGATGACAAGGCAGCGTCGGGCAAGGCCATGACAAGGTCAGCGTCGGGCCATGTCGGGCCAAGGCCATTCAATGACAAGGCCAGCGTCGGGGCCATGACAAGGCCAGCGTCGGCATGACAAGGCCATGACAAGGCCACAAGGCCATGACATGACAAGGCCAGCGTCGGGCAGTCTCGGCCATGACAAGGCAGCGTTATGTCTTGCAATTCAAAGACAAGGCCAGCGTCGGGTCTGACAAGGCCATGACAAGGTCAGCGTCGGGCCATGACAAGGCCAGCGTCGGGCAGTCTCGGCCATGACAAGGCGTCGGCAAGGCGTCTGACAAGGTCAGCATGACAAGGCCAGCGTCG
>NCTC01004141.1:0-13187 GCA_002319775.1 Fagopyrum tataricum | reverse complement strand
GGGATATCGTGTACGTGATCCATCACCCCTCTGAAGATCTCGACAATATAGATATATATATAGATATTTTGTTGTGATTGATTTGATATATATCTATACATATGACATATATATAGCCTTCTGAGTTAGGTTTACGTCCTCTGCAGATGGTTCAGACTAGAGTCTTACCTGCAACTGGACGGGGTAGGGGTAGATCTCCTCTAGGTAGAGGACGGGGTAGGACTCCTGCTGGCGGTTCACATGCAGCGGGAGAGATTCACTAGGAGGTTGCTGAGAGCGTCGTTCCTGAGATTGGGAACGGGGCAGCTGAGAGACAGGGGATTACAGAGAGCCCAATCTGGTGATTCTGATCGTGTCTCCATGGGGGGATCAGAGTTCCGTGCTTATATCAGATGAGTAGAGGAGACTGCCAGAGCCGGTAGACGTGCCCTAGATTTACAGGCACAGGAGGGACAATCTGAGAGATCCCACGGAGTGTCTTAGGTGCCAGCTGCACAAACACATGCTGCTGAGATTCGTCAGGTTCGAGAGGAGCTTAGAGGGCCTAGACCAGACTCATGGTTGAAGGCTTTTCATCAGATGGGAGTACCCCCTTTCTCTGGGAAGGTGAGGTTAGAGGTTGAGCTCTAGATTGGACATGTGGACTCAGCTTTGGAATCTATTAGATGTCCAGCAGACAGGCAAATTGAGTTGGTACAGACTTTGTTCAGGGATTTGGCACAACACTAGTGGAGGTCTGTACGGGTCAGGTTAGTAGTTTTGATCAGATGAGGACCCTGATTATGAGAGAGAGAAACTGCGAGACTTTGTGGAGGCTGGGTTTGAGGATGTACCAGTCTCCGAGGCCATCAGGAGGTTCCAAGAGGAGTTGGCTTTGCTGGGTCCAGCTGCACCTCCTGCAGATCAACATGTATATTTGTTCTCCCGACGACTGAGAGATACTACCTGGACTTACATGGCAGGGTTTCACTGTGAGACCTTGGTGGATTATCAGGACCGGGCTTCTGATTATGAGAGAGTTAGAGAGCTTGACAAAGGAGAGCTTCTCAGACCGGAGGGTCTGAGAAGAGACAGCATATTGGACAGACCAGTGGTACTGGTGGTGCTACTAGTGTTTGGCGAGGTCAGAGACGCCAGAGTCACCCCTCATTTGCACCAGTTGCAGATATGGGACGTCAGTGTTTTAACTGTGGTGATCCAGGACATATGAGGCCCGAGTGCACGAGGCCACTAGTGACTTGCTACACCTGTGGTAGGCAGGGTCACAGAGTTGTTTACTGCCGACAGGGCGGAGCTTCATCTCAACAGGGTTCTTCCCCTACCAGTGTAGCGGGAGGTGGGCAGAGGCCACCTCAGCAGCAGCACAGCAGCAGCAGACACAGGGACAGCAGAGGGTCCCATATCGCCCTACGACTCAAGGATCTGCTCTTCGGCCGAGTAGAGGCAGAGGTCGTGGTGGGAGCACCACTGATACCAGAGGACCACAGGGTCGAGTTTTTGAGTTGATGAGTGCAAAGGAAACAGCTGCACCGACTACTACAGGTACCATTCTGATTCATGGTTTACCTGTTAGAGTCTTATTTGATACTGGTGCTACGCATTCTTTTATTTCTGATGCTTGTGTAGAGCGTCTGAGTTTAGATACGATTGAGGGGATGCCCTTTATTATAGGGTTACCCGATGGTGGTAGGGTCAGAGGTACCCGTGAGATTCATGGCTGTCCCATTTCTGTAGGGACTCGTGTGTTACTAGTTGACTTCTTTGTCATGCCATTAGAGCATGAAGAAGTCATTCTAGGTATGGATTGGATGGATAGACATTCTGCAGTCTTAGATGTAGGTAGGAGGACAGTTACCCTCTCTACCGAGTTAGGTCAAATAGAGGTTTTCCGAGGTTGGGACCTTGGAAAGACAGGCACGATTATTAGTGCGATACGGGCAGCTAGCCTGATTGCACAGGGTTGTGAGGCCTTCTGGTGTTATGCCATGAAAGAGGGGGAGAGTCCAACATTAGAGGATATCCCAGTTGTCTGTGATTTTGCAGATGTATTTGTTGAGCTGTCCAGTTTGCGCCTCAGAGGAGTGTGGACTTCAGTATTGAGTTAGAACCTAGTACAAGACCGTTCTCGAAGGCCCCATACCGGATGGCGCTTGTCGAGATGCTGGAGCTGAAGAAGCAACTTGAGGAGCTGGCTGAGAAGGGCTTCATTCTCCCTAGCGTGTCCCCATGGGGAGCACCTGTCCTCTTCGTACGGAAGAAGGACGGACGCTGAGATTATGTATTGATTACAGAGAGCTGAACAAGGTGATCATCAAGAACAAGTATCCACTGCCTCGTATTGATGATTCCTTAGATCACCTTCAAGGAGCGACTGTATTTTCCAGGATTGACCTACGCTCAGGATATCACCAGCTGAGGGTGAGAGAGCAGGATGTGCACAAGACAACATTCCGGACCATATATGGACACTACGAGTTTGTAGTGATGTCATTTGGGCTTACGAATGCCCCAACAGTTTTTATGGAGTTGATGAACAACATCTTCATCGACCTCCTGGATCAGTTTGTGGTGGTCTTCATAGATGACATTTTGGTGTACTCTCGCAGTAGAGAGGAGCATGCAAGACAACTGAGGACTGTGTTACAGGTTCTACGAGATAGAGAACTTTATGCTAAGTTCTCTAAGTGTGAGTTTTGGATGCCAGAGGTAGCATTCCTGGGTGATGTTGTATCAGTTGAAGGAATCAAGGTGGATCCGGCCAAGATTTTGGCAGTAGCAGCTTGGACTACACCGAAGAACGTCATGGAAGTACATAGCTTCCTTGGCCTAGACGGTTATTACAGACGCTTTGTGGAGGGATCATCTGTGATTGCCCGTCCACTGACGAGTCTATTGAGGAAGACTACCAGATTTGTATGGTTTGATCAGTGTATGCAGAGTTTTGAGGAGTTGAAGAGACGTCTGACTTCTGCTCCTATTTTGGCACAGCCAGAGGGTACAGAGGATTTTGTGGTATACAATGATGCATCCAAGCTAGGCTTGGGATGTGTGTTGATGTAGAGAGGCAAGGTGATTGCTTATGCGTCTAGACATCTAAAGACATATGAGGAGAACTACCCGACTCATGATCTGGAGTTGGCAGCGGTAGTTCATGCACTGAAGATCTAGAGACATTACCTGTATGGTGCTACATGTCAGATTTTCACAGACCATAAGAGTCTGAAGTACATTTTCACGCAGCGGGAATTGAATAACCGCCAGCGTAGGTGGCTCGAGCTGATCAAGGACTTTGATTTAGAGATTCTGTACCATCCAGGGAAGGCGAACGTTGTCGCCGATGCCATGAGCAGAAAGACGCCTCGAGAGCAGGCGATTGCGAGATTGACAGTTCAACATCAGTTACAGAGAGACCTGATCTGGTTAGAGTTGGACATCTAGTTTCCTGATGAGGATGCCCAACTGTGTACTTTAGAGGTTCTTCCTGATCTGTTGGGTGAGATCCAACAGAAGCAGGAAACCTGCCCGACACTGATGAGGATCCGAGATAGGATGCCTCGGGATGAGGCACCACAGTTCCTTCTGGGAGTAGATGGAGTGTTGAGGCGCCGTGGTCGCGTCTGTGTACCCGCTGATGCGGATCTACGTCAGAGGATTTTACAGGAGGCTCACTGTACGCCTTATTCAGTACACCCAGGTACGAGTAAGATGTACCAAGACTTGAGACGTTTATATTGGTGGGGAAGGCTGAAGCCCGATGTGGCCAGATTTGTGGCGCAGTGTGCGACCTGTCAGCAGGTCAAGATAGAGCATTTCAGACCTGGAGGTGAACTCCATCCACTTCCTGTACCACAGAGGAAGTGGGAGGATGTCACCATGGATTTTGTGACTGGACTGAGACTGAGCCGGAGTTTTGATTCCATCTGGGTCATAGTAGACAGATTGACGAAGACGGCACGTTTCATTCCTATTAGGGAGATGTGGCCGGTGAGCCGATTAGCTGAGGAGTACACTAGGCAGATAGTGAGACTCCATGGTGTACCGAGGACGATCGTCTCAGACAGAGATGGACGATTCACCTTGAGGTTCTGGCAGCAGATTCAGACTGCCCTGGGGACGAGTTTACACTTTACGACTGCGTTCCATCCTCAGACAGATGGTCAGTCAGAGAGGACCATTCAGACCCTGGAGGATATGCTGCGAGCTTGTGTGTTGGATTGGGGACAAGTGTGGACGGATCATCTCCCACTAGTTGAGTTCTCCTACAACAACAATTGGCATGCATCGATTGGGATGGCCCCATATGAGGCACTATATGGACAAAGATGCCGTACTCCGGTATGCTGGGATGAGCAGAGCAGTGTTAGTGGTTTGACACCTGATCAGATTCAGGATGATGTGGCTCGTGTAGCACTGATTAGAGAGCGGATGTTGACTGCCCAGAGCCGTCAGAAGTCATATGCAGATAGGAGGCGTAGACCTCTAGAGTTCAGAGTGGGAGCCCATGTGTGGCTGAGAGTGTCTCTGACACGAGGTGTTAGACGTTTTGGCATTAAGGGGAAGTTGAGCCCCCGATATGTCGGACCGTTTGAGATTCTAGATCGGGTTGGGAGCACATCATTCAGATTAGCCTTGCCTCCGAGATTAGAGGGTGTTCACCCTGTATTTCACCTGTCTCAACTGAGGGAGTATATACCAGATCCGAGACACATCGTGAGTGATGATGATTTGGTGGTCGAGCCGGACCACACCTTTGTTGAGCACCCTATTGCAATCCTAGAACAAGGTATGAGATGCCTGAGTTCGAAGGACATTCCTATGCTGAGGATACAGTGGTCGAGACGAGGACCTGATGTGGCTACATGGGAGACTGAGGATAGTATTCAGAGGAACTATCCACAGTTCTATGCCGAGTAAGATGCACCAGTAGGATCACCGAGTAGATCTTAGTACTATCTTGGTGAGTGTTATGCTTATGTGCTTATATGCCATTATGTGTTCATTTTCGTACTAGCTGTAATGTGATGTATGATCTTATTAGATCTTGTTGTGCTAGTACGATTGTTGTGTATAGTAGGAGATGGCTCTTTCCTCCATGCTATTGTGATACGATTAGGGTTCAGTTGGAGATGGTTATTCCTCCATGCTATTTTGATGGACATAGTGTTGCTGGAGATGTTTTTTCTCCATGCCCTTCTGTTATGATTATGTTATGGCTAGAGATGTTTTTCCTCTATGCCTTTGTGATATGATTATAGATGGCTAGAGATGGTTTTCCTCTATGCTTTGGATAGTGATTTTGTTGCTGGAGTTAATGATTTCCTCCATGCTTATGTTTGAGGTTATAGAGAGACTTGTACCTCGGCTTGTGAGTCCGAGTTGTTTGAGGATTTTACAAGTTTCGGGACGAAACTTGTTTTTAGGGGGGGTGAGGTGTAAGAGCCTTAGTCTTTGGGAGCCAGTTTTGGCCTTAGCCACCCCCGCGGGTCCGTGAGGCTGCCCCTGCGGCACGTCCGTTGTTCCGCCCCTGCGGCCTGGAAACCTCCCCTGCGGTTTCCTGCGGCTACAGCCGGTTTGTTGACCAATTGACCGTGCTTTACCCTCTCTTACTTACCTCTTCCTTTCCTTGCTGCGCAAGGGTTTCTTCTTCACTTATTTCATCAGCTTCCCTTACGTTCTTCTTCCCTTCCTTTCCCTTCTTGATTTTGCTTGAGAGTTTCTTGGAGTTTGATAGAGTTTTGGTGTGGCTTTGTGTTGTTGGATGTTGTGTGCATGTTTGCTAAGCTTTAGATGCCAACTGAGAGTGTGTTCTGTACTTTCCTTGGGTGATCACAACAATAGAGGTGAGCTCCTTGCTTCTCCTTCCTTTCTTTCTTTCTTGTTCTTCCTTCTTAGCTTAGGATTTGATGAATGAAATGTAGATTGATGTTGGAATGTGTATGTACATGTATGTGTGTGACTTTGGAATGGAGAAGACGTGATTTGATCACGTGAAGAACCGAAGAGGAATCGCGGGGTCACTCTCTACACTGTCGCCGCCCCGCGCCTGGAAGCTGTGTCACAGCACCTGCGCCGCTCCTGCGTTGCCTGCGGCCATTGTCACGGCGCCTGCGGCTGAGTCTTGCCGCGCCTGCGGCTGAGTCTTGCCGCGCCTGCGGGTTGCCTTGCTCCGCCCCTGCGTCTCTCTTGTCACGCAGGTGCGTCTTGTCCCGGGTCTACCTAGAGTTAGGTTGATCCTTTCCTTTCCTAGTATGAGCGGGTTAGTAGCATGCTAGGTACGTGTATGAGGTTAGAATGATGATGAGTATGATATCATTTATGACGGTTATGGCTTTGAGGTTTATGAGTTAGGATACGATCCTTATGGATCCCTTGGGTCTAGGTGTGACCCTTTGATGGATATGAGTTGATATATTGTTATCCCTTGTTTTTAGGCAGTGTTGTCCTCCAGATTGGAGTGGACCGTGTTTGAGATCGTGGTTGAGACTACTACTGAGGTTGAGGTAAGTCCATAGGACTTACTTAGCTACCATCCTTATATTCGATGTATGCATGAGTGGTGTTTGTTATATGCTTTATAGCATGCGTTATGGTTCTTTACCGACCTATGATATATTGACCGCCCATTGTAGTGGCTGTGACAACTTACCTTTCATCCCGTAGTGGAGTCTGGAAAGTTCTCTGTAGTCTAGTTACATCTGGTATACGGGAAGGGCAATGACCACTCCTTATGGCATACGGGAAGGTGCGCTTATACCACTCCATCTAGCTATAGTACTCAGAGGCGAGGATTTTATATATATTCCTCGTGTCACATATATTCATATGCAGATATATTTATACTATTTGAGTGTTGGACTTATTAAAGATAATTAACCGGGTAAATGGGTGACAACATGTTATATGTTATTATTCCTGAAGTGTGTTTGTGCTCTAGCATCTTCTATATATATGTGTATGGTTAGCTAACAGTTTTATACCGTGTTGTAGATCCTTTGCAGGTTAGAAGAGCTGCAGAGTGATCCAGAGGGGTGATCTGCTGAGGGCCCCGTACACTGGGGTCGTTATCATGGGTTATGGGGTTTTTGTATGTACAGATACATGTTTATGTTGTACTCAGCGGTTCTTCTGTATTACCTTTTGATATATATATATATATCAGTTTTATGTTTTGTTTTAATATATCTGTGCCTTGTTGTAAGATTCAGTAAACTTGTTGTCAGGCTAGGGTCAGGATCCATTGTGAGATCCTAGCCCAGTAGTACCTCGAGTCCTACGGATTTGGGGTGTTACACAAAGTGCAACGCGTACGGCTTTCTATGCCCAATCACCTGTGGGTTTTGTGAAATTTGGAAGTCTTTTATCCCTTTTGTAGTCATTTCTATAATTTTCTCAAGAGATACCCAAGGATCTAGTTTGACCTGAAGCTTCAGGTTAACTTTTATGGTTGTCCCCTCCTCGATTTTACAAACCCTTTTGGGTTTAATTCTTCATTCGAGCCGTCAAAGCGGCAATTTGAGCGTCTTTCTCATCCATTATTCTTTGCGTTTTGCGGAGTTGTTCCTCGGTGTCCGAGTTCCCTATGGTAATTACCGGCATGTTTTTTTTGTCTTATCTTCAAAGAGAGACTTACCCTTGTCTTGACTACAAATAGAGGGGAAATCATTCTCCTTAAAAGACGAAGACTTGTCCTCAAACAACGGAGAGCCTACGTCTTTCTCCATATTTTCCAATGCCTTGGGTGTTGCGGGGTTGGGTGGTCGAGAGGTTACCTCCATGGATGAGGTCTTCAACGGCCTAAAACTTGTGATTAAAAGATAGAAAATGTAGCAAGTACAAAGATGAGAGGGTATACAAAGAAAAAGCTTGAAAGAACTTTCATATATCAAAATGCTACAAGATATGGAAAATCAAGAAGCAATATACGAGAGTTGGTTGAGTGATATAAACCTACAATACGAGAGATTCAACGGTTGGGTCTCGGCCTCAACTTAGACAACGACTCATCCGAATACATGCAATATGAGGTAACCTTATGAACGGAGGGTTCAAAATCAAACAAAAATCTCCAACAACATTCTGATAAGTCGAGATCGAATTGGCGATACCAATTTTTGCGAAAGAAAGGATGAGAAGATTTCTCTAGCGTGTGCTGAAGTTACTTGTACTTTGAATAGAATCCATAGGAAGAGGGTCTAGTCGTATCCTATATGCAATTTTATTTACGTATTTTCTAGTTAGTAGGAAATAAATCTTGGAGTGGCAATTGTAGTAATTTTGAACAAAAGTTGCTAAAGAAATGAAGCTGTATAGAAGGAAGAGATCATTCACATTTAAAATGTGATCATGATTGAAGAAAAGTTTAAAAATGATATAAGTTTTGAAGTTAGTCTAAAACCTACAATGAAAGTTGGGATATCAATGTGATCAACAAAAGCAAGTGTAGAATCGCCCAAAAGGTTGAGTCATACGAAGGAAATATGTTCCGTTGTTGTTAAAGAGGAAGTGATTCAAGGGATATGCAACATAATTTAGTGCATTTTATTTATTTATTAATGACACCTTTTTTTAGGAAGCACTTTCCTTTAGTTTATCGAAACGGTGAGCATAGGTAAACATAATACACATCTCCATTAAGACTTTCGCCGCGTTCACCTTCCTTCTTTATGTGAAATTGTTTGCTAAAGTCAATCATTTGGTTTAATCAATGGACTGTATATTCAAACACTTTCACATAATGTTTGACCCGCTTGATCGAATCATGCATCTATTCATGGTTTTGATTGAGCTTTTCGGACAAGGCGTTTTGTGTATCGCTTGGCTTTAAATGAATAAACCCAACTTGTGATTGCTATGTAATCTTCCAATTTGATATTTGAAATACGTAAATTGTAGAATTGCTCTCCTCGACTTGCTTCTCTCTCTTTGTTTTTTTTGCAAGCTGATCAAGATCGACTCAGAAGACTCTCTTGAGTTTTTACATATACTACCATAAATATACATTTCAATGTTGCAAATATGAACTTTGTCCTCTATTTTTCTGGTCAGACATGGGATAGAACCTTATTTTGTGCAACATCAATCATTTGACTCCTTTTTAATTCTTCTAAACTTGTACTTTAAGTTGTGCGTACTCTCTCCACCACCACCACCAGATTCATCATATTCTCCTCCTTCTTCACGTTTCTTTTAATGAATGTGATTTTTCTTCTTCTTACTTTTAGCTTTAGGAGCCCATTTACGATCAACCAAAAAATACTTAATATGGCTTGAGTCTTTACATTTCCGAGATTCATTTCGACCGACCTTCCCTCTTATGTTGATATATCTTTACTAGTCAAGTATTGAACATGGTACGACTATGATCTTCATGTAGTGGGAGAAGACACGCTTCATTCTCCATAAGCCGGTACAAGAGACATGTAGTTGGGGAACGAGGAAACTACGGTTCTATATATGACCTTTACCTTGCAAACAATCCACAACAGAAGCCGAAGTTCCTGCGCAACATAAGCTCCCTTTTTACATGAAGAGTCGACAATAGTGAATCACCTATTCTTGACTTCAACCAAGTGAACCAACGCGATAGGTACTTCTACATAACTTTGAATATCACCTCGCCATAGTTTTGTTTTGGATCATTTGCATCACACATCTCGATGGATGTCTCAACATTTTCGAGAACGATTCCTGGCCAAAAATAAAAACAATTATACGAGAAATATACCTTATTTGATTTGAATGATAGACCGTCTTAAATGTATTATAGGGGAACTTGAATTTGGCCGCTTCATATCCTTGGTCGGACTCTTCCCTTCTCAACTTTCTTTTTTCTCTTCTTCTAGTTCTTGTGATTTTTTTTTTAAAAATTTTGGCTATCACCAATTTGTACCCCTAATGTAGTGATATATTAGCCTTTAGTATAGGGTAGTGATGACGACCTTTTCAAAGTGTTAATCGTGGACTATTTTAGCAAAGTGTTGGTCTTAATTGGCTCAAAATTAATTTTAACTAAGTTGAGTGTTTCACCCAATTTTGTGTTATATTATTTCTATAAAGTATAAACCTTTCGTTTACATCATAAAAAATTCCATTAACACCCTTCCTCACCTACACCATCACCACCTCCATACACCATCCATTACACCCACGGAAACTCCTTCTCGTCTACACCATCCATCACTTCGAAACGGCATCCTTCGTTCACATCACCCATCCCTTCCAAACGCCATTATCCACTCACATCACCCATCACTTCTAAACAAATCACCTCACTCTGACCATCCACCAACAACAAACGTCTCATTTTACCTACACCTCAAGAACACCGTTCAACCCACCGTCGACGTTACTAGAGACTCTTGTTCGTCCCCATCCACTTCCTATGCTCCGCCGACACCCACCTTCATACACCTCAATTTATGGCGGCGTAGGATTCCCCATAGAGTAATCCACATGGGTTGAGCTGACAAAAAACAAGCGCTACATGGAAAGCAACTCATGAGTTGAATTTCCTTTCCCTTTTTGTTTTTGCATATATTGTTTCCCTTTTCTAGGATGAAGGCTACTGCTTATGTTTATGTAGGAATATTTGAAGATTCTAAGGATACACGTCGTGGACTTCAAAAAGCCTCCACAATATTCCCTACCACCATATGCATTGCATTGTGTTTTGAGTACCTTCTTCTCTTTATTTTTTTCACATCAAGAATGATGTGTCGTTTAAGTATGGGGTGCTTGACTAACATTCTCATTTCATGTTTCCCTTTATGTCACACGTTTCATATTATGTCTTTTTATTTTCTCTTTTCTCGAGTCTTTTACCTTTCCGCATGCATTCATAAACAAAAAACTATAAAAAATATTGCATTTAACGTAGATTAAGTCGATTCTCTTCATTCTTACTTCCAAAGCAAAAGTATGCTATGCTATTACACTTGATTTGTCAAACAATGTTTTGGATTACTATCTTGCTATTGTTTATGCACATGAGTTTTTGGATGATTATTGATGATTAGCTTGCCCAAACATAACCCTATAAGTGCTCTCGCCTATGAACATGCATTTTCATGTGTTCTTTCTTTCATATTATTTGTGAGATCCCTAGCATGTTTAGTTTCTTTTAGAATTTGTGATTGACTCTCTTTTAAAACTACACACTCATTTGATTCTATATGTATTGATATTTAAATGATTGATGCCCTCTTTAATAAGTCTATGTGTCCTTCTCTACCTTTATATATGTTTTCCTTCTATTAGTCACTTCTTTCCTTTATTTCCCCTTCTTTGGTGCCCCTAAAAAATTCCTCACAACTATGTACAACCTCATTTGACTCTATCCGAGGTTGTGATGGAGGAAGAGAATTAAGAAATCAAGTGTGGGGGTGCTCTCCTGAAGTATGAAAGTAAATTCAAGAAGTAAATGCGGAAGTTCGGATGCATATTGCCATTATTGAAGATTTTTCTTGTATGGTGGAGAGGACAAAAATTTTCCGCCAAATATGTAGCAACAAATAAATAGTGATTGGTTCAACAGTGATGAACTTATCCCTATTAGAGATATCAAGTGCTACAAAGATCAAAGTGTTACATGAACAAGTACAAATTATGAATAAAGTTTGAAGTGACAGTGCCTTGAAGGTTTTTTCGAATTATAAAGATTTGATAGCCGGGATATTATTTGCCATTTAATATACTTGTTGCCTATCAACATCACATTTCCATGTCCCATATCCCTGTGAAACCTTTATAAAAGACCTCTTATATTTATCTTGCATTATACTTTCACTTTATAGGTGGTGGAGTTTGAGAACGCCTTGACAATCTTATGGTAAGATCTATTCATTGTTGAGTTTGAGAGTTTATTGATAGCAAACACATTAACCTTGAACTGTTTGGATGGCTATGATTCTTTATTTATCCTCTTACATTAATGATTGATGTTATAATGACATGATTTCTGTTGTTTATTATACTCTTAGTTGAGACACTCATTTGATCTTACATACACATAGTATGCATACGACATGATCTTACTCGAGAACGAGCAAGTTTTAAATTTGAGGTATTTGATTATTGTTATATGTACATTTTTTAGACCTTAGATTCACGCATTTACCTATTTCACTCTCTCATACATTTTTTTTTGTATGAAAAACGTTCACTTTTCGTAATTTGGTATCTACCTTGTTGTAACGCCCGGAATTTTATTCCGGACTTATAGCGTTTTATAGATCTTTCTGCAGGAACGAGGTGCCGAGTGCCAGGATTTTATTTCCAAAATCCTGAGCCGACTCATCGTTTTTCCCTTTTTTTTTCCGCTTTCCGACCTTTCGTTCCGAATCGAATTGACAAGGGGTCATTTCCGACCCCTCGTTCCGGGCACATGGGACAAGATGGCTGTTGTCCCATCTTGGAAGCCTTGTCCCCTCCCTCTCTCTCCTCCACTCTCTTTCACGTTAGATTCATTCCTCCTTTCCATTCCTCTCTTTTGCTCTCTTCTCTTCTTCCACTTGGATTGCAACTCTTGCATGTGTGGACTGCAGTGGAAGGATTCTAGATCAAGTGTGGTAAGCTTCTTCCTCTTCCTTCCTTCTCCTTCATAGTTGATCATCCTTTCTTCTTCCTTCCTCCTTCATCCATTGCAATGGATGAAGCTTGGAGAGGTTTTTACTCAACTCTTTGCATGTCTAGGTTCTTAGCTCGTTTAGGTCAAGGAGAGGTGCCTAAGACCCGTGGTGGGTGTTTGGAGAAGATCTAGCAAGAGAAGAAGGACTTTGGAGCAAAGGATCCACGACCGAAGACGACGTTCTGCAGCACGACCGCGGGGGCGGATCATCACGGCCGCGGGCGCGGACGGCCGCAGGAGCGGCTCAGCACGGCCGCGGGAGCGGCACAGCACCGCCGCGGGTGCGGCTCGGCATGGCCGCGGGGGCGGTGGCAGGCTCACGGCTCAGCACGGCCGCGGGAGCGCCACAGAACCGCCGCGGGTGCGGCTCGGCATGGCCGCGGGGGCGGCGGCAGGCTCACGGCCCAACACAGCCGCAGGCGCGGCTCGGCACGACCGCGGGGGCGGCTCCCTTCCGCCGCGGGTGCGGCCGGCAGCGCCGTAGGGGGCGGCCTCTGGTTCCGCAGGGGCGGCTCCTGCTCCGCCGGGGTGCCAGCTTGACTCCGCGACTACGTTTCTTCGA
>NCTC01004140.1:0-13245 GCA_002319775.1 Fagopyrum tataricum | reverse complement strand
ATTTTTAACTAGTGTTTGATATGCACTTTAACACTAGTGACTAGTGTTTTTGGATCTGTTTTTAAAACCCTTATATCAGCAAGGGTTTTTCAAGTTACATTAGTGTTTATGCTACAAATTAACTTTGTTGCCCTTATTTTTTTATGCGTATGCACGTTGATAACCTGGTACTTAAAGAACATTCTCTCACCTCTCCATCCATAATTTCGTCCATCTCTTCTGGAAAAATTGCTCTGCAATTTATCAATGACCCATTGAGTAGTACAAGGGCCGGCGACGAGGGTTTCATCCCAATTCCAACCCTTAATTCCATTTCCCATCTCAAAGCTCCGAATTTTCTCATACAGATCCATCCTAAAAGCCTCCCCAAACCCTAGTTTTGTCACCTTAGACACTATTGCTTCTAGGTCTTGCAAAAGCTTCCGGTGGATTGTGTCCAACATGGGTGAATTAGAGTGTGGCTTATCTAATTCAGGGTGAATCAGTTCGGAAATGGTGGTTTTTTACGCCAGACTGACCGTTGGTTCCAAACACATCCATAAAAAGGAGATTGAGGGTAAGCGGAGGTTCCCAAATAGACCGCTACAACCGCCGACTTGATTGAAGGATTTGTTCATATCAAATTGACCGTTGGAACCGCCTATAACACCGCCGACTTGATTGTTAGGATTACCGGTGAAAGCCATTAGAGAGGAGTTTGGTCTCCATTCAGGTTGTGGGCTGATCGAATTGTCGAATTTCACGTTTCATCTATGTAATTCTTTAGATTCTGATGAATTTTTCAATAATTAAATGGAGTTTGATCTCCATTCAAGTTGATAAGTTGGTGCTTTTGTTGTTATATAAGTGCTCCATTCCTTCTTGTTTGTTTAGTTTCTAATAAACCTTCTATTATTTAGATAAGATGTGCGCTGTCTATTAAGAATACTTGTACACTTATGTAATTTAGTTGTCTAATCCTATCACTATAATACTTGTGAAAAGGGATACAAGCATATACGATCTCTTGTTGTGAGATGGCCGTTGTAGATTTTTTCCTTTGATGCAGGACTTTCATGTAGAAAGTAAATGGTTGGCCAATGAGTTTATCTTCAATATCATGTTTGAGTTTGAAAAGAAGATTATGATGTTTGATTGTTGATTGAAAAGAGAGGAATATATCTACATGTAGAATCACACAAACTCGTTGAAGAAGACTGAGGAAATGACGATGATACTACATAAACTTTACCAACGTGATATGCATGTGATTAGACCTGTTTATATTCGGGCTTGGGCCGTACTCGGGTCGGGTTTTTTGGAATTTTCGGTCCGTTTAGCCGGACCCGGGCCGGCCTAAGCCCGGTTGGCGGGCTTACAATATCTGCCGTACCCGGCCCGGCCGAGCTGTCGGGCGGGCCTTTGGGTACCCATTTTATTTTTTCTTTTTAAAAAATAATTTTAAAAACTATTTTAAATATAAATTTTAATTTAAAAATAAAATATATTTAAGATATTATATGTAATATATATATTAAATTTATGATAATTATGCTAAATATTCTATAACTATACTTAATATTTTAAATATATACAATATAATATATTTTTTATATTTTATTTTATTTTTATACGGGCCTACAAGCCGGGCTTTTCGGCCCGGTCGGGCTTCCCTCTATGTTCATACCTGCCCGTTTTCCGGACGGACCGGGCCGGGATGGCTACCCGGATATAATCAGGTCTACATGTGATAGAGTGAAACACTAGTGTATATTGTTAATCCAACCAAACACTCGTCAGTGTTTAAAAACACTAAACACTAGTGTTTTCCGAAAACCCTTCTAAGAAAATACTAGTGAACACTTAAACTAGTGTTTTTGTTTTGCATGCCAAACACAACCATTTGATTCTCCACTACCATATAAAATATCACTACCCGGGTAAGAAGCCTTCCTCCATCGAAATCAACCTCGTCATTTTTAGACGTTTTGTTTGGGGTTCCAAGGGAGCCTAGCTAAGATCTTGTTTTAGTTAACACTAAGTTTGAACTGGAGTAAAGCTTTACAAGCTTGCAGTCGCCTCTTTATACAGAGGCCTGATCGACTGAGTCCCTCTAGGCCAATCGACCACCTCCCTGTTTTCTTTCACGTTCTTATGTTTTTTGTTTTACCTACTTGTATGTGTGTGGTGTGTGAGATCATTCGACGGTGACATCAATCGACCAACACTTTATTTTTTCTTTTTAAAATTTTTATATTCGTTTACGTAAAGAGTTTAGTTTATTATTTCGTTGTTTTATTATTAAACTGTCAAATTCAAACATTGTTTTCCTTATCGATCGTGATATCTTTATTATAACTGTGTCTTATAATTATTTACGGAATTTGAGATTCGCGTTTCGATCCTCGTCAAATTCAAACATTGCACTTTTTTATTTTCTTGCTAAAAGGTCAGTTTGATTTTTCCTCCAAAAATAAATTTGGTTATTTATAGAGAACTTCTATCTTAATTTTCTTTCATGTTTTCCCCTTCTTTAATTTCATGCAATTTAGTATTTATGTGCAAGCCTGTCTTAATTAAATTTTCATAATTTTGACTCTGAAAAAATATATAAAAATTGGGCGGACTACTGGATTCATGTCAACCACTTGCAATTGGACACTTGTAATATCGAAAGTCAACAATATAAGTAAGAAAATATATGCTCAAATTGCATATAATTTCAATTTGTGGAAGTCACTATCACCGATTTGTGTTTTTTTTTTCTTTTGTAAATTGTCAACCAATTTGATTATTTATTTTTTTGATAAAACCAATTTGATTATTTAAATCATGACATTTTGTCTCTTACCATTTGGTTCCACGAAAACGCAGTTGATGTTCATTCATTAAATTAAGATCGTAGGCCAAAATGCAAGAGTGGATATATATAGTAAGTTTAACAAATAATCATTTCCGTTGCCTTTTTTTCCTTTCTATACTTCCACATCATTAATGGATAGGCTTATATTTATTTAGGGCTGTGTAACCGGTCCAGACTGGACCGGACCGAAATTTTTCAAAAACTTGGACCGGGGACCGGTCCGGTCCATTTCGGTCTGGACCGGACTTGGACCGGAATAAAATAAATTAAATTAAAAAATATATATTTTTATAAAAAACTAAAAAAATATTTAAAAAATATGTATTTTTTATTAAATATGTATAAAATATATATGATTTTTATATATATATAAATTTAAATTAATAAAAAATATATAAAACAATAAATTCCGGTCCGGACTGAACCGGAACCGGAATTTCCTAAAATTCTGGACCGGGAACCGAACCAGACCGGACCGGACCGGTTTTATCGGTCCGATTTTTCTGTCCGGGTCAATTTTGCACACCCTAATTTATTAATATATTATCAATGTATATTAATAGATAAAATTTTAGTTTCAAAATGATCCAAGTCAATGAAATAAAATAAGTTTTCAACGTCTTATTCTCTGGACATGTATATGGATTGGAGTGATTTATATTTAGTAAGGGTTTAATACATATTAGAGTTGTAAAAAATTAATCCGGTACTAGAAATCGACACGAGCATCTTGCTCTAAATCAGAATGACATCCGGCAATGAAAAATTATGAACACTTGAGACTGACCTGACAAAAAGTTAGTGAGTCCGAAACAAATAATTACCCGGATTTACATTGTCCTTAAATAACACGATAATCCAAATATAAAATATAAAAAAAATTGAACCTGACCCGAATAAACCTGATTAGTTGTTAAACCCGAGTTCAACATAATTTGAAACAACCTGAATTATATTTACTTGAAACCTCCATATCCATCCATTAGACACTATAATGAATAGGCTTTTTTTTTTTTTTTTTTTTTTTAACATACCAACCCATTTCTTTTGCTTTCTTTATCGCCTTTTTAACATATGAGTATGTGGCAACTAGTAAATAAGAAAGCCTTTTCATAATTTTCTTTTAAAGTACACCAAGACGGTGATTGAAACAACCTTAGGGTGATTGATCTAGTTTATCTTATATATTGTCTTCTTCGATAGCTTAAGAGAAGATATTATATTATAATATCTACTATCTACTATATAATATTAAAATAGAATAGAAGTGAATAAATTCATATGTCATCGTCTTGTTAAGTCACATTAAACTTTGTCAAATGTCATAATCACATTAATTCACCTAGGATTTTGCCACATGTCACTGCAACAATAAGCCACATCAAATTTCGTCACATGTCTTATTTATATTTAAGTCAACTATTTTCATTTTTATTTTATTTAGTTTTTTAAATCAAAAGTATGATTTGATATGTAAGAAAATATTATGATATAAAAATTAACTTTCTATATTTAAAAATTACTCTATTTGTTTGTTAGAAATTTACATTATAGAGATTTTTTGGTCAAGTTATTATTAAAACAAGATATATGATTGTTGTTTACTATTTACATTTCAAAAATCGGGTGTTTTGAATATAAAAAATTATAATGTAAAATAATTTGATATATATTAACTATCATTTACTTTTTTTAAAAAAATAATGTCAATTTATTGTATTTCCTTTAAATGTATTTTATAAAAAAATGACAGAGTTCATTATCTATTAATGAAAATATTGAACACATTTATTATAACTATATATAGATATTACATTATGATTGATACATCTTATTTAGGATAGTCTTATAATAGAGTAATCTTATACAAGTTTCTTTTTGAAAATTTTGAAATTTTAGCATTTATTTTAAAATTTAATTTAATAACATAATTTTGCTAATAAATAAAAAAATAATTTTGTCAAATATTCTTATAGACTATTTAAAAAAAAAATATTAAGTAGAATTTTTTTTAAAGACTATCATACTAACTTATATTTTAATACATGCAATATGTTATGATTAAAATATAAAATATTCTTATGATAAATTTATGTATTTTTGTTGTAAATAATTATATGATTGTTAACCACTTTTGCTTTTAAGTAAATTAATTTTTCTTATATGTAAAATTCATAGATATGAAATATATTATACAATTATTAATATACTCCATATCACACAAAATACATAGTTAACTTAGTTAATAATATAACTAAAAGTCTATTTGAAATTATTGAGAATTTTTTTTTTTATAAAGTTATATAAATTATGATTTATGACATAATTTTACTTGAACTTTATATTTATTATATTATGATATTGAATTTTATTTTTTACAGTAATAACTATTTTATTTATGTTTTTACCAACCCCGTGTAAGCATGGGTACTAAGCTAGTATGAAACTATAACCATATAAGTTACATAGTAATTTGGGAATGCAATTTTGTATGCATATAAGAAACGGATTTTAAGCATGTAAAAAGATACGGGAACAACTAGAGCCACTTTAGTCAAGTAATCATCTACTATCTACTATCTATCTATATATCAAAGTAGTCCGTAAACTTACACGTGACACAGTCTAGTGAATCCTTTTACACGTGGCACAGTCTGGTGAATTCTTTTACACGTGTCATTTTTTTGTTAATCTAGGTCCTACCATGTTAAAACAATTATTTAAACATTTAATTTACGAATTTTAACTAATTTATTTTATATATCGAGTCTTCAAATTTTGTTAATATACGTAAAAAAAAATTTACCAAATCTTTTTCATCAAATCTGCCAAACAAATTAATAAGCCAATTTACTAATTTATTTATATATTGTTTGGCAGATTTGATGAAAAAGATTTGGTAAATTAATAAGCCAATTTACTCATAATCCTTGGCAGATTTGAAAAATTAACTTTCTATATTTAAAAATTACTCTATTTAAAAATATTTTAATTAATTTTTTATTTTTAACATATTAATATATTTTTATAAAAACAGAATGAACATTACACTCATAATCCTTGACATATAAAAAAATTATTTGTCAAATCTTAACCGGAGTTAAAAATTTTTAGAAGAATAAGTTATATTATTTTTTTGTTAAAAAAATTTAAAAAATTTAGAAGAATAAGTTAAAAAAATTTAGAAGAATAAGTTATATTATTTTTAAAAACAGAATGAACATTACACTCATAATCCTAGACCCAAGGGATCCATAGGGATCATGTCAAACTCGTAAACCTCAAGGCCGTAACCGGAATAAACAGTTCCGTACTCAATCTCATTCTAACCTCACACTCATACCTAGCATGCTACTACCGCTCATACTAGGAAAGGAAAGGATCTACCTAGCTCTAGGTAGAACCGGGACAAAACTCACCTGCGTGACAAAGGGGACGCAGGGGCGAAAGGCAAGCGGCCGCGGGCGCGGCGGAACGTAGCCGCGGGGGCGGTGACAAGGCCGCTGGCGGACGCAGACACACCGCTGGCACGGTGCGGGCGCGGCGGCGTGGGTGCCGCGGGGGCGGCAACAGCGCAGAACAAGATCTCGCAATTCTTCTTCGGCTCTTCACGTGATCAAATCACGTCTTTACCATTCCAAATCCACACACCACATGCACTTACACATACCAACCATCAATAACCCTAACATACATCTAATCCTAAGTTAAGGAAGAGGAAAAACAAGAAAAGAAGAAGAGAAAGAGAAGATCACTCACCACCACTGTGGTCCTAGGCTGCAGGGAATATCAACACACACCAAGGCTAGCTTCCAAGCTCAACAACTCACAGTCATCAACCACAAAAGCCACCACACACATAAATCTCAAACCAACCTCTTCCAAACCAAGAACAAGATCAAGGAAAGCAAGGGGAAGCTAGGAACGGGATGGAAGCTGGAGAGGAAAATGAAGAACAAACCCTTGATCAGCCAAGGGTAATATTAAGTAAGGTAAAGAGTAAAGCACGAGTTAAAGGTTAACGAAGCCGGCTGCAGCCGCCGGAAACCGCAGGGGCGGCAGCCAGGGCCGCAGGGGCGGGAAGCCGCAGGGACGGCACCAAGTGCCCGCGGGTGCGGCTGGCCAATCTCAGCCCAAAGCCAATCTCGACTATGGTCCGATCTTGGTCCGAAAGAGTTGAGCAAAAACTCCTTGACCTAAACAAGCTAAGAACCTATGCATGCAAAGAGTTGAGCAAAAACTCCTCAAGATTTTCCTCCATAGCCATGGATGAAGGAGGGAGGAAAAAGAAGGGAAAAACAGCAAGGAAGAGAGGGAAGGGAGAGGAAGGAGCTTACCAACAACCTGGGATCTTCTTTTGCAGTCCACATCTTGGATCCTCAAGCAACAAGGAAGAAGAGAGGAGAAGAGAGGGAGTGTGGAAGAGTGAATGAAAGGAGTAACGTGAAATGTGAGCAAGGGAGGAGAGAGAGAGAGACAAGGACAGAAAAGGAGGTGTGGGGATCAAGGGGTCAGCTGACCTCTTGTCCCTCACATGGACCGAGGGGTCGCAAATGACCCCTTGTCATTTTTAACCCGGAACGAAGGGTCGGACCGCGGAAAAAGAGAAAAAACGACGAGTCGGCTCGGGATTTTCTTAGGAATAAATCCCGGCATTTGGCATCTCGGGCCTACGGGATAAACTACAAGGTGCTCCAAGTCCGGAATAAATTCCGGGCATTACAACTAACCCCCCTAAAAACAAGTGTCGTCCCGAAACTTGCTAAACCCAACACTCTCCGACCAACCCGTCTCGTAACCCCGTGGAACTCATAAAACGTACACTACCGGCTCTAATCCAAGTCTACGGATCGCATCACATCAAGACCTCGCAAGGTACACATATCTCAAAAAAAATCACATAATCACACAGAACAAACAAGGAAGATCTCGGGGCTACCCCGACGGTCCTATCGATGTCGCTAAAACTGTGTAAAACTCAGGATAGTTCCTCCGGATACTATCCTCCGTCTCCTATGTAGCTTCGTCGGCTCCGCGCCTCGACCACTGTACTCTCAACATTGGTATCTCCTTCGATCGAAGGCGCCTCGTACTCCGCTCTAAGATCGCTATCAGGTTCTCTGCAAAAGTAGGGTCTGGCTCGACCACTAAGTCCTCGTGGCTAATGATGTTCCTCGTGCGAAATCCGCCCTCTCAACTCCTGATCCGACGGTACACAATTACGACGTCCCTGGCGTCTCAGTAGCCCGTCTGCTCCTGTGATAAACTGCGGTGCCTCTCCTCGGGACACCCCGTCCCGGATCCTCCTTAAAATGGGAGATCCCTCCTACTTCTATAGGATCTCTCTAGACAGGTCGGGTACTACCTCTAACTCGGACAAACAACCGTCCGTATCCGGGAACCGGATATCCAACTCCAAACCAATCAAATCCCTCTGCAACTGTGGCTGAATCGTAAGCCGAGCTATAGCCTCCTCTCGAGGTGTCCTCCTACTCAAAGCATCAACGACTACGTTCGCCTTCCCCGGATGGTACAAAATTTCTACGTCAAAGTCCTTAATCAGCTCCAACCATCTCCTCTGGCAGTTATTCAACTCCCGCTGAGTGAATATATATTTCAGACTCTTATGGTCTTTGAAGATCTGGCATGTAGCCTCGTACAAGTAGTGTCGCCAGATCTTCAGGGCATGAATCACTACCGCTAGCTCAAGATCGTGGGTAGGGTAATTCTCCTTGTACGACTTCAGCTGCCGAGAAGCGTACGCAATAACCCTACCCCTCTACATCAAAACGCACCCCAATCCTATCTTGGAGGCGTCACTATACAGTACAAAGTCCTCTACGCCCTCAGGCTGGGCTAACACAGGAGCGGAGGTCAACCTCCTCTTTAGCTCCTCGAAGCTGCGCTGGCAAGGCTCGGACCAGACGAACCTGATAGACTTCCTCAACAAGGAAGTGAGCGGTCGTTCAATCACGGAGAAACCCTTAACAAAACGGCGGTAGTTTCCCGCTAAGCCCAAGAAACTGCGCACCTCCTTGACCATCCTAGGAGGCGGCCATGATGAAACAGACTCTATCTTCGCCGGGTCGACCATGACACCCTCGGCGGAAACTATATGTCCCAAAAAATGCCACCTCGGACATCCAAAACTCACACTCAGAGAGCTTAGCGCAAAGCTCTCTATCCTGGAGGACTCGAAGCACCGTCCTCAGGTGTCCCTCATGTTCCTCCCTACTCTGGGAGTAGACTAAGATGTCGTCTATAAACACTACCACAAACTGGTCTAAGGAGTTGATGAAGATGCCATTCATCAACTCCATGAAGACGGCGGTGCATTCGTGAGCCCGAATGGCATCACGACAAACTCATAATGGCTGTATCTCGTCCTGAATGCCGTCTTCGACACGTCCTTCTCTCTCGATTGATACACTTGGAAACGTCGGGTGAACACCCTTTACTCTCGGCGGCCATGCCAGCCAGTAAAACACTTTCCCCACTTGCGCTAAGATCTCAAAAAGGTCCGATGCATCGGAAACTCAACTTCATTCTCGGGTCTTCCTCACTACAACATTTCCATTACATTTCTTCTTTGCTTGTCTCTAACAAAGAAGATCAATCTTCCAATTTACACTGTTGTCAAACCAACCTTTGATGTTACGTTTCCTCCATTCTTGTCGCAAGTTCTAAGTAATGAAGGAAGTACTTTGCTTCACACTGCTTCTACTAACGAGACATGCATGATATAACTTTTACATCGTCTCTCGATACTCAGTCAAGACCATGTCTTGAAGAATCGCTTGTACACTTCAAACCGATCGTACCTCGAGGCAATTTCCAAAACAGTTGCACCAATGAATCCCCTTTTAACTCTCAACAACTCCATTGTCCATTTTCGTCCCACACAATACTTCATCGTCATCCGGAGTAGGTTAGCCATGGATGATGTTACTTGGACAATCTCTCCACAATCCGGTAATGATCGGCCCATCCAAGGAACTTGCAACTTCTTTCCTATCCTTCAGGGGTTGTCATCCCGATACAACTGGTCATACAACTTCTCTCTTCTTCGAGAGTAGACCAGAGTGTCCTATTCGGGCATTAGTAAGCCCATATGGAATCACTACAACTCGTAGTGGCCATGGTTTGTCTAGAATGCCATGTTTGCACTATCCCAATCGGCTTCTCAATTGGTGACAATCAAGCCTTAACTCGATTTTAGAAGAGACCACCGACCTTTGCAACCGGTCGAGTAGGTCATCTATACGTGGTAAGGGGTACTTATTCTGGATAGTGACTTTGTTCCACTTCCGGTAATCAATGCATAGCCTCCAAGATCCATCCTTCTTCCTGACGAAGAGGACCGGTGCACCTCAAGGGGAAATGCTCGGGCGTATGAAACCCCTCTCGGCTAACTCCTCGAGCTGCTTCTTCAGCTCCAGCATCTCGATCGGCGCCATGCGGTATGGAGCCTTGGAGGTCGGCCTCGTGTCGAGCTCCAACTCAATGGCAAACTCAACACTCCTCTGCGGCGGTAGCCCTTGTGACTCCCCGAAAACGTCCTCGAACTTGCCTGCCACATGAATCTCCTCCAACGACGGTCTCATTTCCTCCTTCATGGCATAACACCAGAAGGCCTCGCATCTCTGCCCGATAAGTCTAGCGGCTCGGACTGCGCTAATGACTGTACCGGCCTTCCCGATGTCCCAACCTCGGAAAATCACTTCGTGCCCGCCTCTGTGGTAATCGTCACGGTCCTCCTGCTGATGTCTAAACGGCTCGATGGCGGTCCACCCATTCCATCCCAAGGATGACTTCTTCATGCACTAAGTGCATGACAAATAAGTCTGCTAACCAATCTCGGTTTTCCAAACGAATGGGACAACCCTATATATATATATATATATATCAGTTTCATGTTTTGTATTTAATCTATCTGTGCCTTGTTGTAAGATTCAGTGAATTTGTTGTCAAGCTAGGGCCAGGATCCATTGTGAGATCCTAGCCTAGTAGCACCTCGAGTCCTACGGATTTGGGGTGTTACAAAGTTGGTATCAGAGCCCAGGTTGACAACAAGGCACTAGTAATCTGCGATAAAGGTCGAATAGATAAATAAACAGAACCCGAAAAGGGGTCTGGCTTTTCAAAAGGTTTTGGTTTTGAAATGAGTACAAATGTTTTGGGATACCGTGTACGTGAGCCATCGCCCCTCTGAAGACCTCGAAAGTATAGATATATATAAATATTCTGTTGTGATTGATTTGATATATATCTATACATACAACATATATATAGCCTTCTAAGTTAGGTTTACGTCTTCTGTAGATGGTTCAGACTAGAGCCTTACCTGCAGCTAGACAAGGTAGAGGTAGACCCCCTCTAGGTAGAGGACGAGGTAGGACTCCTGCTGGTGGTTCACATGCAGCAGGAGAGATACATGAGGAGGTTGCTGAGAGCGTCGTTCTTGAGACTAGGAACGGTGCAGCTGAGAGACAGGGGTCACAAAGAGCCCAGTCTGGTGAGTCTGATCGTGTCTCCATGGAGGGACCAACCTTCCGCGAGTACATTAGACGTGTTGAGGAGGCTGCCAGGACAGGTAGGCGTGCCCTTGATCTGCAAGCACATGAGGGATCATCTGAGAGATCCCATGCAGTTACACAGGTGCCAACTGCACCGGAACCCGCCGCTGAGATTGCTCGAGCTACAGAGGAGCATAGAGGGCCTCGACCAGACACTTGGTTGAAGGCTTTTTCATCAGATGAGAGTACCCCCTTTCTCTGGGAAGGTGGGGTTGGAGGTTGAGCTCTGGATAGGACATGTAGACTAAGCTCTGGAGTCTATTAGATGTCCAGCTGACAGGCAGATTGAGTTGGTGCAGACTCTGTTCAGAGATTTGGCACAACACTGGTGGAGGTCTGTACGAGTACAGGTTACCAGTTATGAGCAGATGAGGACTATGATCCGAGAGCGTTTCTGCCCTGCCTCGTTGAGGAGGGAGAAACTGCAAGACTTTGTTGAGGTTGGGTTCCAGGATGTACCGGTCTCAGAGGCCATCAGGAGATTTCAGGAGGAGCTGGCATTGTTGGGTCCAGCTGCACCTTCTGCAAATCAGCATGTGTATTTGTTTTCCCGACGACTGAGGGATACTACCCGTACTTATATGGCGGGTTTCCATTGTGGGTCTCTGATGGATTATCAGGACCGGGCTTCTGATTATGAGAGAGAGAGGGCCAACCAAAGGAGAGCTTCTCAGACCAGAGGGTCTGAGAAGAGACAATGGACTGGGCAGACCAGTGGTACTGGTGGAGCTGCTGGTTCCGGGCGAGGCCAAAGTCGCCAGAGTCATCCTTCATCTGCACCAGGTGCTAAGGGAGTACAGTGCTTCAACTGTAGTGAGTATGGGCATATGAGATCAGAGTGTACGAGGCAACAGGTGACTTGCTTCACTTGTGGCAGACCCGGTCACAGAGCTATCTTCTGTAGACAAGGGAAAGCTTCATCACAACAGGATTCTTCTCCTGCTAGTGCAGCAGGGGGTGGGCAGAGGCCACCTCAGCAGCAACAGATGTATGGACAGCAGAGAGTCCCAGATCGCCCTACGACTCAAGGATCTGCTCTTGGGCCGAGTAGAGGCAGAGGTCGTGGTGGGAGCACCACTGATACCAGCGGCCCAAAGGGTCGTGTTTTTGAGCTGAGGAGTGTAGAGGAGCCAGCTGCACCGACTGCTACAGGTACCATTCTGATTAATGGTTTAATTGTTAGAGTGTTATTTGATACTGGTGCTACACATTCTTTTATTTTCGATGCCTATGTAGTGCGTCTGAGTCTTGATACAGTTGAGAGGATGCCCTTTATTATAGGGTTACCCGATGGTGGTAGGGTCAGAGGTACCCGTGAGATTCGTTACTGTCCCATTATTGTAGGGACCCGTGTTTTGCTTGTGGACTTCTTTGTCATGCCATTAGTGCATGAAGAAGTCATTCTAGGTATGGATTGGATGGATAGACATTCTGCAGTCATAGATGTAGGTAGGAGGACTGTTACCCTCTCTACCGAATTAGGTTAGATAGAGGTTTTCCGAGGTTGGGACCTTGGAAAGACAGACACAATTATCAGTGCGATACGGGCAGCTAGACTGATTGCACAGGGTTGTGATGTCTTCTGGTGTTATGCCATGAAGAAGGGGGAGAGTCCAGCATTAGAGGACATCCCAGTTGTCTGTGATTTTGCAGATGTATTTGTTGAGCCGTCCAGTTTGCCGCCTCAGAGGAGTGTGGATTTTGGCATTGATTTAGAGCCTAGTACGAGACCGATCTCGAAGGCCCCATATCGGATGGTGCCTGTTGAGATGTTAAAGTTGAAGAAGCAACTCGAGGAGTTGGCTGAGAAGGGTTTTATTCGCCCTA
>NCTC01004139.1:0-13256 GCA_002319775.1 Fagopyrum tataricum | reverse complement strand
CAAATCATATATTTCTTGCCTTTTGGTTAAGTTCAAGTATAATTTTTATTAATAACGGGTTAATATCCGTTATAAGTGTCGTTGACTATGATTTTGCTATCCCCACATCGTGATTTGAAAATTTAACAAATCAGACATTTTTTTGCCTTTTGACTAAGTTCAAGTATTATTTTTATTCATAACGGATTAATATCCGTCATATGGGTCATTGACCTACTGTTTTGTGGATCCTTAAATATTTTCAGCTTGGTTAAGGTCAAGTATAATTTTTATTCATAATGGATATTCCGTTATATGGGTCGTTGACCAAATGTTTTCAACGATTTTGCTATCCGCACATCGATTATAAGTAAGAATGACACTTTGAGAACTTTTATAAATAAAGGGTTTGAAGATTAAACAAATCATACTTTTTTTTTTTGTGTTTTGACTATGTTTAAGTATAATATTTCTATAAAAAAATATAACATTTTTAATAATGTTTTATTTGTTAAAAATCTTGTCATAAATTTTATTTAAAAATCATATTCTTAGTACAATTATATTTTTAATATTAATATTCAATACCTAATATATAAACATTATAATAAAATTTGTTTAAACAAAACCCGCACAAGGTGCGGGCAATGAACTAGTTATTAAGAAAAAAACACTTCAACTACACTTATGATGCGTAGTGCGATTTTTATAATTTTAATTTTTTTTAAAAAAAGCACTTTAACTACACACTCTATAAGCGTATATGTAGTATTTTTAAAAAAAAATAATAATAACTACAACTACGATTTCATAAGTGTAGTTCATCGGCTCCTATCGGCTCCAACTAAGTAGACCAAATGCGTAGTTGTAATCCGAAGGTGAAAAACAAAACTATGCACCCGAATTGTGGTTGTTGTGCGAATAAAGATTTTATATGGGTCGTTGACATACTGTTTTGTGGGTCGTTGATAAATATTTTGAAGATTAAACAAATCATACATTTTTTGGCTTTTTGTCAAAGTTCAAGTATAAGTTTTATTCATAACGGATTAATGTCCGTTATATGGGTCGTTGACATATTGTACTGTGGTCGTTAACCTACTGATTTGTGGTCGTTCAATATTTTCAGTGATTTTGCTATACCACATCGATTATTAAGTAAAACTAATAGTTTGACAAATTGTATAAAAAATAAATGGTTTTAAGATTTAAACAAATCATATATTAATTCTTGGTATTTTGACTAAGTTAGAAGTATAATTTTTATTAACAACAGATAAATATCTGTTATATTGGTCATTGACTTACTCTTTATGGTTGTGGGGAAACTTTTTATCTGAGGATAATTTCTTAATTTTGACTCGTGGATAAGTTCAAGTATATTTTTTATTCATAAATGATTAATATCCGTTATATGGATCGTTGTCTACTGTTTTGTTGGTCATTAAATATTTGATGCGTCTTTTGAAATCATGTTTTTAAATTCATATTCGATACGTAATAAATAAACATTATAATATTTTTTCAAAACAAAACCTGCCTAATGTGCGTATAATGAACCAGTTAGAATGTAAAAGTGAGAGGTATGAAAACTTTTTAAAATTCTGCAACTTTTAATACCATATTTTGAGAAGATATTGTGTAGCATTAATTTTGTCAATAAAAAGTTTTTTTAAAATATAATATCATACAGTTTAAAATAAAACATTTATATCGATCTTTATTTTTTGATTTTGTCATTGTTTTTAATTGGTTGAACCTACCTAATCACCTTCGTGGTTTAAAAACTTATGAATCATTTTAGATTATTACTTTATCCTTAGGTTTTTTTAATAAATAGAATAATTTTGTTATAGATGAAAACGGTCCATTGTAGACTCAAGTATAAAAACTTCATTTTAATAACACGTTTATCGTGAGGCGCAGACAATGTTGATACACGATTAGTTGGTCTGCTTCGACTTGTATCGTATGTAAACCACTTTTGCATTTCACACGACTAGGCATTTTTAGGGAAAAAATTAATGGATTATTAAAAATATTGGCATAAGATTTTAAAGAAAAGAATATAATAATACTTGTATAAGACTAGATTTGCTTATAAGTAAGTTGAAATTAAATTTCAATGGAACATATAAGTATACTTATATTCATATCATTTATCGAGTTTAAGCCGCTTTTTCGTTAGAGTGTTAAAGTAAATTGAAATTTTGCTATAATTCCTTTTGTTATAAACCGAATGAGTTTAAACCAAGATTTTGATAAATCCAATTTGAGTATCTCGTCTCACGTAAAAATAAACTATTAGAAAAATATTTTGAATAAAAAATGTCGAATTTAAACTTAATACGGTCAAAGTTAATAATTTTAAAATATAAAGTGGTTTACGTACGTAGGATTTCCTTGTCATCAAAATGTTAGTGTGTATATATAGTTTGAGGCGAGATCTCTTCACAGAATTATCTTACATTATCGTTGTTCACACATTCATGGCATCGGAACACTTTATATAAAACCATAAATTTTTAAAAGCATCTCCGCTTCATCCCACGCCACACTCTCCTCCACGCCCTAGCCGCCGTTACCCCTTCCACCACCAATGTCAGACGTTGATCCGTCGATCAACAGCATTTTCCGCCTTATCCCTACACCACAAATTCAAAATCCACCCCCAACAAGGAAGGGTTATATAGTGACGAAGAGCAGAACAACAAAATTCAGCGCCCGGGCGGCGGCGGTGGTGTTGACGGTATGATGCAGAACAACCTTCACAACGTTGTTACCACACACCACTACAATGAATGCCCAATCAAAATTTAAATATATCTCCTAATACAAAAGAGCCAACAAAATTATTTAACTATGCGAAATGATTCATTAACTTACGATATTGAATTTTAGAAAATGACTATTATTGATGATTCAAATTTAATTTGATTCGGAATTTTATCATCGATAATCCGACATAAAACATACTTTTGTAAAATAATTGGATATATTCAACTAATTCCGATCTATTGGTATCTGAATACCGGATATTTTGTTTAAATATATTTTTAAGGCTAAATTTTGGATATCTGACCGGATCTAAATAAAAATATTGGATGTCCGTATAAGTTGAGTTATTAGAACTTTGTTTGAAAGTTCGAATTGAAAAACATTCACTTTAGAAAATAGGACGAATATAAACATATTTTTAAACTCAATTCAAGTTCAATTCTAAATACCTTCAAATATTCAAATAAACACATGCTCATCTCGAATATAAAATTTCTAAACATTATTAGATAATTTAGATGAGTTAAATCATTACCTTGCTATAAGCTAATTAATTAGCGTGTAAGATAACACTAACATTACATGAACATTATTTCATAAAAAATAAGTGTATACAAATCAATGAAGCAACAATTCTATAATAATGACATAGAAAATGGCAGCACTAATTACTCCAAATCTACCTATATCTACGTTTGTCCAATATAGACAATTCATGTGCAAAATCACGTTAATGTTTTTTTTTATATTGTACTATAAATAATTAGATTAGATTATCTTTGGGAGATTTTTCAAGAATGTATATTTTTGGATGAGATCTTTCACTTGGGGCGTGGTTACACGTGGACATTTTCGGATCCGGACCAGGCTTTTGGGGAAAATTTAATCATTTTTCTGGAAAGGATTTGGGCCGAGTCCGGAATTTGGGTATGAGATCTTATTCATGTCAGTCTGAACCGGACGGACAGGTCTTATTTTATTTATTTTTTTTAAAAAGGTTATAAATATTAAATATAAAATTATAACACATAAATCAAAATAATCTAATGATCGTGAACAATTTAACCTTATCTTGAGGTCTCGGATTTAATTCCTACTATTCGCTTATATATTTTACATATATAAAATTTTTAAAATAGAGACGGACTTTCGGGTCGGGCTTAGTGGCCCGGACGGGTCTACACCTTGGATTGCACCCGCCCGACGAGTTGACAGGCCGGGCTCAAGATCCCGGACGGGCCTACCTTATGTGTCATACCCGTCTGTATTTGAGGCGGACTTGCCCGCGTTTGCTCAGGTCTAAGCATGGTCGAAGACAAAAAATGTGAGTAGCCGTGTTCAAACTCCGCGAGCTTATCGGCAACATTTACTTCCCTAAAGACATGGTGAATCTTGACCTAACAAAAACTAGCCATAATGTTAGAAATATCCGAAATGACAAGGTCAAGTTTTCAAGGGGATTTCCAAAATTTTTTAATAGAGTTGATAATTGAGAGGGTATCCCCTCAATTTCAATTTTGTAAAATTCCAAATCATATGTTTTGATAAGACCTTCGCGTAGCGCACATGCTTCTGCATAGAGGATCGATATGTTTTCACATATATTATCCATAGCCAAGGTCCAAGGGTAATGGTTGATGCATGTTGGTCTCTAGGGATAAATCTGAAAGCTGATTCTCTATATCCAAGTTTAGAACCATCAAAATTTAATTTGATGAATTCATTTTTAAGTTTTATCCAATAAATATTATGTGTTTTCCTATTGTTCTCAGGTGTGTTTGATTTACTTTGGTTCTTCCTTTTATTTGCTTCTTGTCGATCCTTTATTTGAGTTTGAACAACTAAATCAATGTTTAGTGGTTTATTACTATTAAAGATGCTTTGGTTTCTACTTTCTAGTAAACCAAATATTCCACCAAGTAATAGCCAAATGTACTAGTAATTTATCATCTAGTTTATCTCTTAGAAGAGTAAAAATGTTGGAAATGTTATGGTTTGTGTTACTTATTGGTTAGAGCTCTTTTTAAAAAAAAATATTTTTCATCATTTATGTTGTTCATCACGAAGTAACATTTAAAGAATACATATTTTTCCGACTCATATGGATGGTTGCATTAAGTACATTGCCCGAGAATTAGAGCCATTTGTTTTTCAAGATTTTTCTTAGTTGAGAGTCCATTTATTGATAGTTTCCAAATAATTTTTTTTTTTCACTTTAGACATAACATTCATTTCCCAAGTCCAAGCATTTAGATTCGGTATTATTCCTTTATTATTATGAACTAGGTCCATCGCCCGATTTTGTGGAGTAAGAACTTTTATCTGAAGATACCCATTAAAGGTGATCTTCAATAAATGACTTCAGTAATTAGTAGGAGGGTGCACACCCAATAAATTTATATAGACGTTTGTGATTGAACTAAATCCTCCTCAAACGATTGTGATTGAATTAAATCACCTTCAACATATTTCGTCCATGGACAATCAGATGATTTGTACGGGATAAAATAACATAGTAACAAAAAGATTATGATCCAATATTGTGAGTCTAGCTAGACAAGAAATACTTCTTCCAATCACGAAAAAAAATTGCTATAACATTTAGATTTTGATCAAGTTTGAGTATTGTTTTATATTTTTAAGGTAATTAATTAATAAAGAGTTATGAAAATTGTTTTTATAATTTTTTTATTATATATATTTTAACAAAATGTTCATTCAAAGTAGTGAAAGGTGATGCCTATTTTTTGAATTGGAATAATGATTAAAAAAAATAACTGTAGAATTTAAAAAATGAAAAAAATCATTAGTCCAAAAATATTCTCAAAACAGAATATTTCAAACATAATCTTGCACTAGCATTCATGTTTGAAACATTTTGCTTTGAGAGAATTTTAGTTTTGAACGGAAATGATTTTATTTATTTATTATAAAATCTGAATTCTCTTTATTTTATACGCTTCGCAAAATTGAATACACTGGCCTTGGGCCCAGATCATTAGGCCCAATAATAAACCGTCGGCTCCTATAGGCTATAGGCTACATAGTAGAGGCCATGGACGCATTACGTGTTCTTAGTCTTTTCCCTACACCATGATGAGGCCGTGAATCTCCCACCGGGCCACCGCTCATCATCTCAACCGCCAAACTGATATCAGGTATCTTTATATATCAGATAGTCCCTCCTGTTACTTGCATTGCGTTCTGGGGATCGCTACACAGTAAAGGGCTGCAATTGATGCCATGGTACGTCTTCGATTTTCCAATTATCTTTCTATTCCTACCTGGAATTTCAATTTGGCTTTTTGTATGTATGGATTTCTCGTCGTTATGCTGAACGAGGCCACATTTCACGCCATCTAGCTGGCATGTGATCGATCTGGACTTTCCCTTTTCCGCCATTTGTTTCATGTTAGGTTTTGTCTGATATGAGAATTTGAGAGCTATTGATTTGTTATTTTGTATGCCGCACGATTAGACCGTTCCGGATTTCGTAGGGTTCCGGGACCGGGAACGCGTTGAGAACGGAGATGTTATTTGCTTAGACTTGTAAACCATCAAAGCAATATCATTTGTGTAATTGTGTTATATATTAAGCCAGAAAGGCAGAAAACCCTGTCTCTCTGTCCACTCGCACTCGAATTGTTTTTAGTTTCCATGACTTTGGGATGGTGATTTTGCACTCTGTACTCAATTGAGAGGCATTTGCGATGCTGAAGTTGCAGCTTAATATCTAGTGAACACATGTAATATCTTTGCTTCTAGTCTTGTGACGCATGATAGACTTTGTATTTTGTAATGCTAACTAAAATAAGTATTTGACCATTTGATGTGCACTTTGAACAGGCACCTATTAAAACTATTCTCAATATGCAAAGAACGCTAGTACAACGTCTAAATGTACGGTGCATTGTAGGCTGTGGAAAATCATTTAGCACCGAAGCTGCTTTCTACTTCCAGCACCCCACAACCTGCTCCCCCCTTCCCCCTCCCCCTCCTCCAGAGAAAACTCACTTTGGCGGCCTTAAAAGACGAAGATCGAATTTTTACCAATTTGTATGGGCTGCATGATCCTTTTCTCAAAAGGTGCCATGAAGCGCGGGCGATTGGTATAGAACTAAAGACTTGGTTTGAAGGGTACTGATTGGATTGTCAATGAAATGAAGAAATCTGGCCTTCGTGGACGTGGTGGTGCTGGTTTCCCATCTGGGCTTAAGTGGTCGTTCATGCCTAAAGTGTCTGATGGTCGTCCCTTCCTACCTCGTTGTTAATGCTGATGAAAGTGAGCCTGGAACTTGTAAAGACAGAGAAATAATGCGCCATGATCCACACCAAGCTACTCGAGGGATGCCTCATTGCTGGAGTGGGAATGAGAGCTTCTGCAGCTTATATTTACATAAGAGGTGAATATGTTAATGAACGTTATAGCCCTGGAAAAGGCCCGGAAGGAAGCTTATGAAGCTGGGTTATTGGGTAAGAATGCCTGTGGATCTGGATATGATTTTTGATGTTCACATTCACTATGGTGCTGGGTGCCTACATCTGTGGTGAAGAGACTGCACTTTTAGAGAGTCTTGAAGGGAAACAAAGGAAAACCTAGGTTGAAGCCTCCTTTCCCGGCCAATGCAGGTCTATATGGCTGCCCTACAACTGTTACAAATGTGGAAACAGTTGCTGTCTCTCCCACCATTTTGCGGCGTGGCCCAGAATGGTTTGCTAGTTCGGTAGGAAGAATAACTCCGGAACAAAGCTATACTGTATCTCAGGGCATGTTAACAAGCCTTGCACAGTTGAGGAGGAAATGAGCATCCCGTTGAAGGAGCTGATAGAGAGGCACTGTGGTGGGGTTAGAGGTGGTTGGGACAATTTACTTGCTGTGATTCCTGGTGGATCTTCTGTACCTTTGCTCCCTAAACATATCTGTGATGATGTGCTCATGGATTATGATGCTCTCAAGGCTGCGCAGTCAGGTTTGGGACTGCAGCTGTAATGGTGATGGATAAATCTACTGATGTTGTAGATGCAATTGCAAGGCTCTCATACTTCTACAAACACCGAGAGTTGTGGACAATGTACACCTTGTAGGGAAGGAACTGGATGGTTGTGGATGATTATGGAGAGACTCAAGATAGGAAATGCCAAGCTAGAGGAGATTGACATGCTTCAAGAATTGACAAAGCAGATTGAAGGGCACACTATATGTGCGTTGGGAGATTGCTGCCGGCATGGCCAGTTCAGGGTCTTATTAGACACTTTAGGCCAGAGCTTGAGAGACGGATCAAGGAGCATGCTCAAAGAGAGTTGTTGCAAGCTACTGCTTAGATTATGTGTTGCAGGTTGGTTTTTCTTTGCTTGTGTTTCTCATCCATATAACTCTGTGAATCAAATTTGTACTGTACCAGAACCTGATGGGTTGTGTATCCATCTAGCATTTACTTAGCTTCAAGACGCAGCAGATCTATGACTTGTAGTTATCTCGGACCCTGAATTTTGTAAAATGGTTACATGTCTCCATATCCAATTATGCTGTAATGGGGGGTCCATAGAAACATGTTATTTATTCCTGTAATGAAGTTAAATGTTACCTAAATTAGTAAATTGCCTTTTGCTTTCGAAGCAATTTGCCTGGACCGCTTTGCATAACTTTCTTATACGTTCTTCTTTGCATATTTGCCTTATGTTAGATACTTGATGTGTAATTATTAATAATGGCTTAGAAAGGGTACTACATATGGACTGCAAGAGCCATTAAACTCGACGTGGGTACTTCAACCTTTGCAAACAATTCCCAGCCGACCCTTTTCCCCCTTTAAAAATTGCTGGAAAAACAATATACCCTTCCTATGCAACTTTTATGTGACAAATAAACTTTGAAGTGAAAGTCAAAATTAATAAATATTGGACAAAATAGCCCATACACGGCTACAAAATATTTCGAGATTATAAGTGGGAGATCAATTGGTAAGCGTGCCTGCCATGAATGTCTGGGAATAGGAAAGCCACAATCAATTGCGTAGATAACGCTCCTTTCAATCACCCTTTTTGGGTGCTTTGACTTACATTTCAGGAGAAACTGGTCATCTTTTTTTTCTGTAAGTTAGTTCTACTGAAAGGTAAACTTACTTTTGCATCTTGTTTTTGCTTCCTGTGTTTGGGCATATTGTGTTTTCAATGAAATTAGATTTCATATTTTTGAATCCAACATCGTCTTTGTTGTTCTGTAGGATAATCTGCAAAAGTATCATCTCCTTCATATTTCTGTTGTAAGTGATGGTGCTTGGTTTTAAAGAAGAAAAAGGGAATAACCGGTACAGGTTGATTACATAGTGAGTGTGTTAGAGATAAAGCCATGGCCACCTTCAATACCGTTGTGTTCTGTACAAACTGTTTTAATCCAATGGGACAATGGAGAGCACAAACTCTGGGTTTCTACCACCTGGAGTGCCTTCTCTTAACGGCTTTGAAGGCGGTAAAATCGAGTACAATGAATTCTTCAAGCTACCTGTTACTCTGTGCACATCCGGGAAGAACAAAGCTAATGAAAGCTTTCATAAGAACTTCTTGGAATTCCATATGTATGAACCTCGCAAGGATAAGGCTGTCAAAGGCCAGCTTCTCGGAACTGCAACAATCAATCTTGCTGAGTATGGGATAATCAAGGAGGGTGAGACTATCAGTGCTCCCATCACCATGAAGAAGATGACCAAGGGTATGACTCAGACATTTTTTGTCTGTCAAGATCCAACCTTTTGATAATGAGGGTATAGAATCTGTCTTGAGGTTGATGAGTGAGCAGTGTGAAGATGACTCTGAACTTCTCTCAGATGATGACGAAGGTACTTCAAATTCTTCCAAGACCCCTTCTGTTTCTGATGCTTCAAGGAATTCACAATTTCAGATTGAGGAAGTGCTCAATTTTGTTGCGGTATGTACATTTTCATGTAAAATTCAAAAGTACTTACATTTTTTCTTTTTTTACTGAGACAATTCAACCTGTAAAATGACAGGTGGGTCTCAATTCAGAAATCCCTAGCCCAAGATATTCGCAATCCAGTAGTACAGATGACAATCAAAGAAAGCAGGATCAAGTTGTCCAGAAGGATGTTATCAATGTAAGTTCAAATGTTCTTGTTGACACACAAGTGAAGATTGATCATGTAGAAAATGGAAATGATGACTGGAGTAGTGGTAGACTAAGTGCTGCTTCTGCTCCTGAAAGAGATGTGTTTAGTAGATTCTCAGAAATGGCTACAAAACAGAAATCCACCTCAAGAAGTAGCACTCTTAAGTTTGGCCGAAGAGGGATTGATTTACACGGTTTAAAGCATATGAAGTCTGTTAAGCTTCCTTCTGATTCTCTCAAGATTAGTGCGCCAATTAGTGTAAATCATCAGCCGTTGATAGCGAACTTAACATTAAGCAACCCTGTCAAGGAGGACCCTCCTGTGGAAACTAAAGTTCAGGAAAAAAGTGAGATTAAGAAAGAAAAGAAGAATGGAAAAGGTGAGAAAAAAATTGAGTTGGTAGCAAAAATTGAGACGCTTGAGGAAGAACTCAAGGAATCAGCTGCTATTGAAGTCTCACTCTATTCTGCTGTTGTGGAACATGTGAATTCCACAAGGAAAGTTCACTCCCCAGCTCGTCGCCTTTCTAGATTTTACCACCATGCATGCAAATCCGGGTCCCCTGCAAAGAGAGCCAGTGCAGCTAGAACAATCATATCTGGGTTAGTATTGGTCTCCAAGGCATGTGGGAATGACGTTTCAAGGTAAGATCACCATTCAGCATTTCAAGTGAAAAAGTTTGTAGTAACTCTCAATTCTCAAATGTTTTTTGTTTTGGATCAGGCTCACATTTTGGCTGTCAAATTCAATAATGCTAAGAGCAATTGTCAGCCAAATGAACAAGGAAATCGTTCCTCCTTCCGAAACTTCCATTGAACCCAAGGGAAAGGGGAAGAATAAAACCGATAAGAAGTCTCAACAGAATAACTCAAAAGAATCCCAAACTGAAGATGATTGGGAGGAACCTCAAACATTAATAATGGCTTTAGAGAAGTTAGAAGCTTGGATTTTCTCGCGAATGATAGAATCACTTTGGTGGCAGGTCAGTCTAAGATTTTATATTTCTCCGAAAATTTTCTCTTCATAGTTAATTTAAAAATATCTTCTTTATTAAATTTAGCTTTTTATCCTTTTGGCAGAGTTTTACTCCTCATATGCAGACGATACCCGCAAAGAAGAAGGGAAGACGAGCAGCAAGGAAAACTCCAACATGGAGATATGGTTTGGGTAATCAGGAGCAAGGAAATTTCTCCATAGATCTTTGGAAGAAGGCCTTTCAGGATGCATGGGAAAGATTATGTCCCCTACGAGCATCTGGGCATGATTGTGGCTGCTTGCCAATGCTTTCTAAATCGGTAATGCTAAACTGCAATTTTCATCTACTTAAGAACATCTTTGTATCTTACTTTCTGTACATTGGATGGGTGATTGTAATTGTATCATGTTTTGACTGTTTCCATATACCTGATAACTTTGTGTAGGTAATGGAGCAGTTGGTAAATAGGCTGGATGTTGCAATGTTCAATGCAGTTCTTCGTGATTCAGACGAGGAAATGCCAACAGATCCCATGTCTGACCCCATTACAGATCCTAAAGTTCTTCCCATTCCTTCTGGAAAATCAAGTTTTGGAGCTGGAGCTCAACTGAAAAAAAAATGCTGTAAGTGATATATCCATCTCAAGATATCCAATCCAATTATTTGTATAGTTGAATTAGGATAGATGGTCATGCAACTATAAGGATTTCTTGTGAAAACCAGGTGGGGAGCTGGTCAAGCTGGCTTACTGATTTCTTTGGCGAGTCACCAGACGAGAATGAATCAGGCGGGAACAATACAAAGGAAGAAGAGGGATCATTCAAGGCGTTTCGCCTCCTTAATGCTTTAAGTGATCTAATGATGCTTCCTCTCGGAATGCTTTCAGATGGGTCAACTAGAAATGACTGATTAGTCAGCTTCAATGAGAGATATTATCATTTGTTTCTGATCTGGACCTGCATTTGCATTGAAGGTATGTCCTTTACTAGGAGCCTCAGTAATCAAAAGGGTACTTGACAATTTCATACCGGATGACTTCTCCCCGGACCCAGTCCCGGAATCACTCCTTGAAGCCTTGGATTCTGAGGTTTAATCTCAAACAAAGACTTCTTACTTCTTAGTGACCGTAAAACATATGATCCTGTACTTAGGGCATGTTTAGTATCCATATATGGATATCAATATATCAGGTATAGGTATCAGTATATCAAGTATAGGTATCAATATCGGTATCAAGATAGTTGATTAAGAGTATATCAAGATTTCAATCTGATTTCCATATACTCATATCCAGATATGAATACCAAACGGGCCCTTATTTGATTTTCATGTGAATTGCAGGAGCAAGTTGAGGATTCAAAAGAAGCCATTAATAGTTTCCCTTGTACAGCAAATCATGTGTATTATTCTCCTGTTTCAACTGCTCAGCTCTCAAACATGATAGGAGAACCAGGAAAACAGGACAAGGAAAAAGATAAGTCGTCTATACTTAGAAAATCATACAACAGTGATGATGATATTGAGAAGATGAACTCGCCTTTGAGTTTGATCAAGGTGGAGAATATCCAGATTTGTTCAGCTTCCTCGGAACCAAACTGGATGCCACAGGGAAAGGGAGGGAGAAATGTTGTTAGATACCAACTGCTCCAACAAGTATGGAAGAATGGAGCATGATATCACAGATTAACAGCTTCCATTATGGTTCTTAATTGAAGATATTAGGAACAAGAAGCATCGATCTTCTTCAGATGCTTATGTATTCTTTGGCATGATACTTGACAACAAGAATTTATCTAATTTATTCGAAAATTTTGTTATAGAAGTGAGTTTTTATTTTTTGCTATAGCTAAATTGAATGTTTCAAGATAAAATAGGCATGGCAAGAACAAATCAAGTAATTTCTGAGTTTAACCAATTTAGTTATGCTGGTTAGATATTTTTTCTATAAAATATCTTTTTCTATATTGTGAAATATTTCTTATATGGTATAGTAATATTTAGGATAAATGATTTTTAATGCAAAGAGACTTGTAGTTCGTTTGGTATTGATTTCATTTTTTTTTATGAAAAACCACTTCAATAACTTAATGTTGGGTCAATTCATTTTTGATAATGGGCTTAATTAGAAATTTGGTTTTGGGCTCGATTAGAAAAGAAATGAACAAATGGCACGTGGCTTTGGAGAAGCTTCAGCTGAAGACATAAAGAAGTCTCCAAAATTTGGTAATCTGCTAGAAGATTCTTAGTAATATCTTGTGGTGCTACTTAATCTTCTATAATTAACTTTAGTAATATCTTTACTAGTGTATTAGTACGAGATTTTGATAAAAAATATTATTTATTATTATATTTCTGTAACGGATTATATATAAACTATTTTTTTCATTAGATAGAGTAGA